>NCQT01094032.1:0-11367 GCA_002740465.1 Stenocereus thurberi | reverse complement strand
AAGAAGGGAGGAGAAAGAGAGAGAAGAAGGACGAAGAGGAGATTAAGATTTTGAATTTTGGAGCAAATTTCAGGTATGTAATTCTTGGTTCCTTGGTCTAAAGAATTACGTTTGATATTTTATAATTTAGTATGTTAATGATATTAATGTCAGTTGGTAGGAGCCAATCGTATAATTTCATGTTTAACTATAATGTTTAACTGATTGAGGCCTCGTGAATTGTCAATTATGATATGAATTTATTCACTATGGTTTCGAAGTTATAAATTTGAGGGAAAATTTGACCTGATGAATTTGTGTTGAGGTTCGGTTAATATGTTGACTATTGTGAGCTATTGGATTGGACAACATTGTGACAATGCTGCTAAAAAGTATACATCATTCTTGGGCAATTTGAGACAAAAAGTCGTGAATTTGGGGATACACTTTGTAAGTTATGAATTTCAAGCGTGCATTTTCTGATTTATGGCCTTTCATTAAGATATTATATTTGATGAAATGTAATTATCAGAGTTCATTACGTTACGTCTTTGAGAGGAAACTCATGTTCTGGCCAAGGCTATTACAGAGTATTCTAGAATTATGGTCATAGTAGAGACTGACGTTATGCAATGACAAAAAAATAATAATAATAAGCATTAATAACAATGGCAGTATACCAACTATTAGAATAAAGTAGCGATGACGCCATTGTCTCATTTCATGTTCATTAAGCAAATGATTAGCAGTATACAGGAACGGAAACAAAAACAAGAAATCGTCAAGCAATAACTTTTTACGTGCTAACAATTAGCAGATAGCTCAAGGGATTCAATTATTTATTAAACCAAGAGATCCAAGCAAATCTCATAATCCTGCACTAACCAAAAGCAGAATTATATATTTAAAATAGGAATGAGGCTACATCTGTCGATTCAAGCTACCAACGCACATTTTTCATTACAAAGGAGAGAGAACCTCAAAGACCAGGTACGTACATTGCCTATGTTCTTTAAAAACTCACAGTGTTCTCAGCAATGACAAGTTAATACAAGATTCATTTAATGAACCAATTTTTTAATGTTTTGTCACATAAACAAGTGGCCCCGCCAATTCTCATCAGGGCTTATGCCCATCAATTATCAAGGCTTATGCCGACCAATATACCCGCGCGCGGCGTCAACTCAGACTTTTCGATCGGCCTGGGGGGTGAGCACCTAGCGTATGATCGTTTCAAGATGTACATCGACCAAGGGGTCCACTTTCAGATAATAATCAGCAAGTCAATTTTACCTACACATTCTCTCTCTCCTGTTTGCAAAGCAAAAGTGTTTTGAAATGCAGCCGACCCAACTAATTTCACATCAAATTCATTTTACTGCATGGGAATGTACGTATTGAGCTTCGGCTCATCGTTCACATGTTTTCATGTTTTCTGTTTTAGGTATGAGACCCATGAGCCTCTCACCATCAGGCCAGAAGGCACCGAGAAACAACCAAGAGTTGCAGGGTTAAATGGATGGTAGCTCGTCAAATGCTCACAGTGATGGTAGGTAGCAATCTTGGAAACTGTACATACTGTTACGTCTGAACCCTTGGGAGCAATAGAGCTTATGATAGATTTGTTAAGCCACCAGGCGTACTAGGAATTGCATAAGGGAAAAAGAACATTTATTCTATCCTAAAGTTAGTAAGTCAGTTGGCCTTGTTCCATCATGGAACGGCGGTAACGCCTTCACTTTAAGCAAAAGTCTTCCGCTGCAAATTAATACAATCATGATTAGCTAGAGCAACCAGCATTAGCTAGTGGGGACGTTACATCAGGGTTGGGCTCAATACCCAAAAATCTAGCGATAGTAGTCACAATACCACCTATGACTATCCTACTTTTAGTGCTAACGATAGCACTATACAATTGCCTAACCAAAAATGAACCAGGGTTAAGCCGGACACCATTAAGTATACAGGATATAAAGTACAACTCAGATAATCTCGGGATATTCAGACTATCGTCATGAGCAAAGAAACAATAAGCCAAGATACACGAAGCTACTCTAATGTAAGGGTTCCTAATATGAGTGCACTTCGATGAACTATTGTCGTACCTAACACTCCCTGAAAGTTTGCCCCAAAATGCATTTGGATTGAATTTTTGGGGACTTGGCAGTTCGGTAAATCCATACTAGGTGAAAAATCGAATATACTATTAAAGGTACCTAAGTTCAACTCGTAAAATTGGCCCTACAAATAAAATGATATGTACCCGCCTTGACATTGAGGCCCTCTAGTGACCTCGACATGGAGTGTACTCAGGAACTCTAGGGTCAGGTTTCGGTATGTATGCTCTTTTATTTCTAAAAAGTGTCACATACCAACTCGTGCAAATAACCATCGAATATCATCTAATATTCCTAATCGGAATAGCAATTCATCATCATAATATCTAGTTGCTACAACCATGCGTTCATTCAAATAATTATATCTAGCAACATGATCAGAATACATTAAACCAAGGGGGTGAGGAATGTTATCTTGAGCGCGCACATTGGTGGAGGTTCAGGATGTCCTTTGAGCTCAGGTTGGTACTTGACTTGAGGATCCAACCTTCTTGATACTCCTTTGTCTCTTTGTGGGTGCCATTGTTGCAAAATGAAACAAAAACCAAAACGAAAACCTAAATAAGACAAATTGAAGAAGAAAAATAAAGAAATTAAGTAAGAAGAATAAGAGAGAGAAAATCATGGTATGGTGGATGAGTAAAGTGAGATGAGTTTGAAGAAGAAGAAGAAGAAGCAGAAGAAGAAAGAGATGAAATTTGTATGGAAAGAGGAAAGATTAAGTGAAAATGGATGAATTTGAGTGAAAATGGGTGAAAATTGAGAAGAAATGGGGTAAGAATGAAGGTTGTAATTATGGAGGTTTAGAGAGACAAAATGGAGGTAGGGTAAGAGAAAGAGTCGTGAAGAAGATGAAGTGTGAGGGAAAATGAGGGGGCACCGTGGTCAAAAACCTAGACCACGTGCCATAGCAGGTCACCACGGACCGTGGCATTCACCACAGTCTATCCGTGGTGTTTGCTGACTCTGTCTGTTTTTTTCAATTTTTCTGGGTTGGCACCCCACGGCTACAGTGCTGAGTATCCTCACCGTGGTACTAGAACATTTCTCTCTCTTTTTTGTTTCTCTCATTTTTTTTCATTTTTTTCATTTTTTTCTTTTTATATTGAAAAACTACAAACATATGAAAATTGAGCTCAGGAAAAACTTAGGTTGCCTCCTAAGAAGCGCTCTTTTAAGGTCAAGAGCCTGACCTTTCCTCTATGTTTGTTCCGGATCAGTAAGTGTATGGACGTTGACTTCATCACGGCCCACAAAGTTAAACTTTTTTAGTCGAAGGTACCATCGCAAAAGCTGAGGTTGAAGTTCCTTCGTCTTCATTAATTTACGCCATAATGCATTATCAGCATACAAAACAAAGCACACTCATAGCCCATTAGACGAGCTACTATCGACCTGTTCAACCCCCAAATCAAAATCTGCAACCAATCCTTCCATAGGAGGTAAAGAGAGAATAGCCTGGGCAAACCTGCAATAATCGCTCATAGAAGACTCATCAGAAACATGGGCCTCAACCTTGGGCATGTTAGGCGGCGTAGGAGCAGCAAACTCCACCTTAACATACCTTTGGCCGGGGTCCTCATGAGAAGTCCAGTCAATGTAAGGAGGATCTTCACAATTCAAGACATCCTCTATGTCAATCTCAGGGGAAGGGGGAAATTCATCCAATAGAGAAGAATTAGTAGAAATCACTTTCTCCTTCATATGGTAAAACACAGCATAGTGGCCTTCCACTTCAAAAGTTATACGACCCTTCCTTATATCAATGTGGCAACCAGCTGTAGCCAAAATAGGCCGACCTTGGATACCTTGAGCATCATCGGTCTCAGACATATCAACTATAATAAAGTCCTCTAACACCCAAATATCTCCTATATTGACTAGCACATTATCCAATCTGCCTATGGGTTGCATCTCAGAACTGTCTGCTAACTGTAGTGAAAAGGGTGCATCTTGTAATGGTCCTAGATAAAGCTTATGAAACAAAGATTATAGCATTATACTAACGCTTGCACCTAGATCACATAAAGCTCTCTCAATTTCTACCTTTCCCATAATACAGGGGATAGAAAAACTACCTAGGTCAGAGAGCTTAGGTGAAAAAATTGTGGGGATCTCTATAGTGTCATTCTCTATCAATGTGGCAGTCTTGCCACTATCATTCCTCTCCTTACGTTTAGCCATGATTATTTTCCTATCCTCTTCCATTAGTATATCCTCAGAGTCAATAAAGGCCTCTACTTCTTCCTTCAAGGTAATACAATTACATTGCTCATGAGAGTTAGGTTCGGACCTGCTGGAAAGTCTATCTGGAAGCGTAGATAAAAAGCTAGCTCGTTGGAAAATCTAGGCTTCCAAGATCTTGCTGTAAGTTATAAGCATATCAACTTTAGAGGCTAATTGCTTAATGTACTCATCCTTTTTTTTATTGTGCCATAAGCATACTTTCCATCATCGCTTCTAAATTGGACTTTTGGGGTACTTGAGAAGGAAAAGGAGGTCCTTGAAAATCGGGAGGTGGTCTAACATTCATTGGGGGCATATTTGAAGGGTTTGGATTAGACCTATATGAGAAATTTGGATGATTCTTCTACCCCGGATTGTAGGTACTAAAGTAATGGTCATTGGTCGATCTCGGGTTGAAATTTTGAACATAGTTAACTTCATTAGGGTCTTGGGAAAAAGGGCTCCTAATTTGACAATTCAAAGCCATATGCTCAATAGAATCACAAATTTCACAAGGGAAAAGGGCACTAGAATTCACAGCATTAACATTCATTAGGTCCAATCTTTGAGTCATAGCATCTACTTTAGCAGAAAGTAAAGTAAGCGCATCAACTTCAAGCTTACCTCCAACCCGTTTGGATTGGCCTCATTCGGTGGACCATTGAAAATTATTAAGTGCCATTCCTCAATTAGGTTATAGACGTCATCCTCAGTTTTGTTCATCAAGGTACCTCTTGCCGCCACATCAATAGTGGACCTTACAGGTTCGGTCACACCATTATAAAAAGCTTGGATAATCATCCAACGTTGAAGACCATGATGGAGGCATAAGCGCAGCAAATCTTTATACCACTCTCAAGCTTCGTAGAGCGTCTCTTCATCTTTTTGCGTAAAGTCAGTGATTTGATTCCTTAAGCTGGTCGTTTTGCTCGGAGTGAAAAACTTGGCGAGGAATGCTCTTGTTAACTCATCCCAAGTGGTAATACATCCAGATGGCAATGAGTATAACCAAGCCCTTACTTTGTCTCTCAATGAGAAGGGAAATAAACGCAATCAGATGGCATCAGTGGAGACTCTATTAAGCTTCAATGTGTCGCGCATCTCTAAAAAGACCAAGAGGTGTAGATTCGGGTCTTCCAAAGGAGCTCTTCCAAACTAGGATTGTTGCACCATGGAGATGAGTGTCGGTTTGAGCTCGAAATTGTTGGCATCAACGTTAGAGCGAGCGATGCTTGAGGCGATCCCTTGAACTCCAGGGATAACGAAATCTCGAAGTGTCCTTCTTTGGTCACCTCCTCTTCCTGCCATGTTTGATGGATTCCTTCTTGTCTCGCGTCTTTGTTCTTTAGTCCTTTGCTTCTTCCTCCCTAAGTGGAAAGTCTTTTGAATCTCGGGATCGGGTTCGTACAAAATTGGACTTCGCATAAACGGGAAAAATTCCTGTAAGCACTATCACCAACACTACCAGCGTAATCAAACAAGAAAATAAAAGGAAAATGAAAGTAAAAAACAATAAAATACTTAGTCACTTTCGTGAGACTAACTCAATAGTTAACATATCGATCCACGGCAACGGCGCCAAAAACTTAACCACTACCAAGCGCACGGGTAGTCATAGTATAGATAAAAGATCGCTCCTAGGGGATCAATGTAATCTATCGAGCTTTGTCTATCAGAATATGCTAAGTAAAATTCAAATTCAAGGGGTTTCGATTTAACAACTTTTAATTCACTAATTTTAAATCAATTAAGGAAAACTGCCTAGGAATTCATGTAGTTGCGAAAGTTGATTGAATCAAAATGATAAGCATGTGCTTTTCTCTAATCGGTTAATCTTGAGGAATTGTAATCTCTCTAAAAATTTAGTCTATTCTTTCGAAATCAACCAAATTTACCTAAACTAAGCAAAGTTATTTTTGTAAAGTAAATTGTCTTAATCCAAGTTGAAAATCTTCGATTATACTCTATATCTTCCTAACATGCAAATCTCTCTTTTGAGACGATATTATGTCAGGTCTTATCAAGCAGTCTAACAATCAAATATCACCTTCCAATTTTTCACTCAATTGTTTTAAGTTCACTCACAACATGATAATCACTTGATAGAATGAAATCAAACCAATCATGAAATAAGCACAATTCTGTAGATTAAAACATGATCCAACTTCACTTTTATAAACTACTAAATCCCTAGACAAAATAAACTATCCACACATAATTAAAGATTAAACACTAACCACCGTTTTGGCGAAATCTGAGAGAAAGAGCTTGACTAAGATAGCCTTTCAACTAAGGGCTTCAAACTGTCTCAAATCAAACACTCACACTCAAGATTTCTCACTAAAACAATAACCAAACTAAAAATCTTAACTAAAAAGAACAAAATTTGAGAAAATGAACTATGCTGTCTAAGCTCTCTTTTCTTTTTTTCTTCTTCTTTTCTTTTACTGCTTGAGAAAAAAGTTTTTATAGAAGAACCCAGTGATTTCAACCACATAGACGAAGGGAAAAGAAGAGACAACAGTTTCACACTTCACCACAGTCTGTGACGAGCACCACGGTCCGATCGTGGTCTTGGTTAGAACCAATTTTCTGCTCTTTTCTTGCTCCACGGGCGTAGCACCACATAGGTGTCCATGGGAGAGGTCAAAATACATCCAATAAGGGTCAAATGCTGGATAAAAAGGCGCAAAATCCTGCAAAACATATCAAACAACCATACGTAAGCATAAATCGAGAATAGAAGTATAGATTATGACTTAAAGCACATAATTCTCCTAAAAATGTAGCAAAATAGCCCTAAAATGATGTATACATTAAGCACTTATCAATTACCATGCGATAGACTTTTTCTTTCAGTCCTAAATGAATCTTCTTATCACACAATGCTCCGGAGGCCCTTCTTCATTTTTTTCCATCCTAATACGTTGGTTGATATCTTCGTCAATATCTCCTTTCTCCTCAATGACCGAGCTTAAATACCTAAACTTCTTAGTCGTTGGTATTGCCACACCACCTATGGTCACTTCTTCCCCACCTGCTTCCCACCACTGAACCCACATTTTAAGTACTTGGTCTTGGATTTGGTCAATCTAAATCCTCTAAATTCTAAGAGGTGTCTCCATTGCTCTAACTTGCTGCTAAGACCATCCTTAGTTTCATCGATGAGAACAATATCATCAACAAATAGCATATACCACGATACCTCATTTTGGATCCCTTTTGTGAGTACATCTATAATGATAGTGAAAAGGAATGGGCTTAAAGCTAACCCTTGATGGAGCCCAATGTCAATAGGAAAGTCCTCTATGTCTTTAACTGAGGCCCTTACACTTGTTTTTACTCCCTCATTTATGTCATTGAGAGCTTGGGTACACATATGTGACACTCGTTTCTTATCAAAACACTCCCATAACACCTCATGCAGTAGTCTATCATGTGTTTCTCTAGCTCTATGAGCACCATGTAGATATCTTTTCTCCTTTCCCTATATAATTCCACGAGCCTTCATACGCGATGGATTGCTTTCGTAATCGGTCTAACTGGCACAAAACCAAACTGGTTTTCCGAAACTAAAATACCATTCCTCAACCTTCGCTTAATCATCATTTCCCACAACTTCATAATGTAATTAAGAAGTTTAATACATCTATAATTATTCAACATTTATAATCTTGAATATCACCATTGCCCTTGTAAAATGGAATGATTGTATTGAATCTCCATTCATGAGGCATTTTGCAGTCCTAAAAATGATATTAAAAAGCTTTGTTAACCACTATAAGCCCTCTTCACTCAAACACTTCCATATTTTCATAGGGATACGGTCCGAATCTATAGCCTTTCCAGTCTTCATCTTTCTCACTGCGTCTTTAACCTCCTCTTTACTAATTCAACTGCAAAACCTATAGTTTTGCTACCCCTTCTGATCCCCTCTCTCGTTTCTCAGTGAATACTCACTTAACACGCCATTAAAGAGCTTAAAAAAGTAACTCCACCATCTCTCCCTTATTCTAGCATCCTCTACTGAAATCTTACCGTCATCCCCTTTGATACAACGTACATTTCCCAAGTCTCTTATTTTCTTTTCCCTTGCCCTTGCTAAATTGAAGACATCCTTCTCCCTTTCCTTAATCCCCAGCTTCAGAAATAACCTTTCATATGCAGTTCTTTGCTAAAGTGATAACTTTTGTTGCTATCTTTTTAGCCGCCTTATAAATAGCAAAATTACCTTTTTTTTTCTTCGTCCAATCTACTACCGATTAAGGTGGCATGCGGATCTTGTTTCTCCTTAATTCTCTTTTTCACTTCTTCATTCCACCACCTAACTCTTGTTATTCTACCTCCACCCCCTTTAAAGACTCCTAAAACCTCCTTAGCTAACCCTTAAATGTACTCAGCCGTTTGTTTCCCACATTTAGTTTGTGTCTTCTGCTTGCTTCCAACTCTCTTCTGCTTTAATCTTCTTTGATAATATAGTAGCGTTCTCTGTAGTAAGATTTTACTATCTAACTCTAGCATTTCCAACACTTCTATTCTTCTTTTTCGGATTCTCAATCGCCACATCCATTACCAGAAGTCTATGTTGAGTACCCAAATATTCACTAGGTATTACTTGACAATCTTTATACGACATCCTATTATTCGCCTTCATTAGAAAGTAGTCTATTTGGGTCTTAGTAGAGCCACTCCTAAAACTCACCAAGTGATCTTCCTTCTTCTTAAAGTAGAAGTTAACAATCATCAAATCATAGGCAACCGCAAAGTCCAAAATTGACCGCCCTCTACTGTTTCTTCCCCATAGCCAAAACCTCCATGCGTCCCATCATACCCATCTGCCTTAGTTTTGAAATGTCCATTGAAGTCCCCACCCAAAAAGAGTTTCTCATTTTGAAGTATACTCTACATTACTTCTTCCAACTCCTCCTAAAATTCCCTCTTAATGTCGTCTGCTAGCCCTATTTGTGGTGCATAGACACATATCACATTGAGGATTTCTAACCCCCACCAACTTAATTAACATGATGCGATCACTCTTACACCTCACTTCTACAACCTGATCCACCAACTTCTTTTCGACCACAATACTAAGTCCATTTCTAACTCTAGTACTCCCAGAATACAACAACTTATATCCATCAATTTCTCAAGCTTGGGCTTCCACCCACTTAATCTCTTGGATACAAGCTATGTTAACCTTATGTCTACGTAAAGTTTTAACTAATTCTATAGACTTGCCAATAGGGGTCCCAATATTTCAAGATGCAAAATGCAATCTAACCCTACTGTCTTCCTAACCCCTTTCGCTCCTTGTAGGACAGGCTTGAACTACCCCATTACTCGCCACTAATTAAAACTAATATCACTAATACTAATAATAAAACTACTACTAGTAGTAGTAGTACTGGTGGTGGTGGTAGTAGTAGTAGTAGTAGTAATAATGATGATGATGGTGGTGGTGGTGGTGATGATGATGATGATAATAATAACAACAACAACACTGCTACAATTGACTAAACAAACTACCAATAAACATGAACAAATAAAGGTAAAGAGTAACTAAGTGACTAGAAAGAAGCAAGAGTAATAAAATAATGTAAGCAATAGGCCTTGAGAAACGAAATAGCCACAAACATATAAGTCAATTTTGCAAGATGGTGAACGATTATGGGTGAATCTTTTATTTTATAGTTTCAACAAATCCTAATTTCTTTAATAGGGAAGAAGATTGAAGGGATTGCCTCATTTCTCTCCTTTTAGTGACTCCTTCGCAGTGTTTTTTTTTTTTGAATTTCTTTTATTTTTTTAGTTTTCAAATAACAACTCCAAAATATAATTTAAAGATAATAAAATCGATTGCAACCAGCAAATTTCAAGAGAAACGACTTTTTAATACACATTTATCAAGTTAAGTAGTATGGAAGAGTAGGAAAAAATTTTAGTGACATTTTTGAATAAATATGACAGTTCTATGGCCTTTTTTGCGAAGAACTCCATCAACGCCTAGTACTAACATATTTAACGTGGTCAACACATGTTAATTTACCAACACTAATTAATATTTAATATCCATCAGCATTCATTTGCCTCGATCAATTCTCATTAGTAAAGAGTTACTTGTGATAAGTAGAAAAGTGCACAACCTTAATAATTCTATGTTTCATTTTCGAGTCCAACATCTATATTGAATGTGGGAATCAACTGAATTCATAATTATTTGATTGGTATCAAATAACTTTTACAATATTTGAAATATGTGCTCCACCTCAATATAAGTTAACTCAATAATTTTCAAAAATAAATTGATTTGACACAATCTTCCCTAAAGATTTACCCTCATTTTTAAAGCCGGTTTGGGTCGGTGAGAAATTAAACCAAATGATTAAAACCTTTTAAATTTTAACACTTAAAACACTTTGATTAGCATCGCATTTCGACCCGACTCGGTGGGAAGGTGTCCAATGTCCACAGAGCACAAGGCTGATCACTTATCGCCATCCCATCATATCAACATGGCCATCGTCAACGTCCTTGTTACTGCGCCATTTTCATCACGCCTCCAAAGCAAAGCCCACTTCGCGCTTCGCTTCTCGAAAGCAGAAGAGAAGAAGGAATCAAGCTTCGACAATGGCGGCAGGCTCCACCAAAGATAGCATCGTCAAGGCCACCGAAACACCTCCAGACGACGACGTTTGCCCCATCTGCTTTGGCGACTTCACTCTTGCTTGCCGCTCTGACTGCGGTCACTGGTTTTGCGGTCTCTCTCTCTCTCTCTTTCTGGAGTGTTTGTGTTGCTTGCTGAGGAATGCTGAGAAATCAAAACGCATCAAGAATTGGGGGAAATAATTGGGTTTGAGAAATTTATTACCTCTTTTTTTTGAGACTCTTGCAAAACCGTATTTTGATATGTTTATTTGTGTTTAAACCCTCTAATGATCATGGCAGCTGGTTAACCTTTGATTCTATTAGCTGAAGGGTAAAGTTCCCTTGTTCTATATTTTGGTCCTAGCCTGATATTCATGGGGTTTTTATCTTTATCTCCATG
>NCQT01094029.1:4628-15607 GCA_002740465.1 Stenocereus thurberi | reverse complement strand
AAAGGGACTAGCACTGCAAAGCAGTAAAGAAAAGGTAAAATTGACTGAAGCAATCCAATTACACGTGCCATAACAAAAAGGTACTGCAGTGAAAGACGTGAAATTACATAAAGAAACACTAATGATTGAAAGAGAAATGACTGATAAGAATTACTTCTACACGCTAAGTGCTAAGCAAAGATTACTAGTACCAACGTGGAAAAGAGAGGGTAATGCCACTTATCTAAGTTCTTTGACGCTGATTCTAGGCCTCAACAAGACCTGGAAAAACTGACACAAAACCCGATTTGAACAGTCTAGACCCGTACCCAACTCGACACTTAAAACAAATGACCCAAAGTGGACCCGAAACTAAAACTGACCCAACCCGACCCAACCAAAGGTCCAAAACAACTTTTTCCAAAACTTATTTTTCTCCGTAATATAAGTTCATTGAACAATATACAAAGTGAACCATAATAAACCTGAACCAAAATGACCCAATCTCAAACTGAAACCGAACCGAATCTAGTTGATCTGAACACGACCCGACACCCTAAACCGAACCGAATGCCATGTTTGTCAAGTCTCAACATACTCCTATCAAGCACCATATCTTCAATAAGTTTTAGTCTAATAGCGGCATTCCAATTCTTCCTTAGTCTTCCTCTTTCTACTTTATAGGCAAATATGTTAACCTCTCACCTTACTAGTGCATGTGTGCATCTCCTCTTCGACACGTCCAAGCCATCTGAGCCTCAGTTCCTACAACTTGGCCTCAATAAGAGCAATGCTAACCCTTTTTTCTAATTACCTTGCATGGTTGCAAATCCATTCAATAATCCTCAACTCAACTAACTTATGTAGAACTTTCACCTCTTAACATGCTAGATTCCTCTTCTGAATTTTTACCTTCTAAATCCACCCACACCATATGACAAGGGTAGCAAAATAAGTTAAGAACTATGCCATGAACCTTCCCCTTAGTTTAAAGAAACACCATCAGTCTGCACAAATTTCAAGGCATGTCTTCATTGGTACCACCCAACCCTTATTAGACAAATAACATTATCATCAATATCCCATTCAATTTGCATTATCACGGCAAACTAGCATACCTTGGCTCGCCCTTTTTTCTTAGCTGAAGGAAACAAATTACGATTTCAATCATGATGATCATAATAGATATGACATCATAGAATAGCTCTAAATAACGGAGCAATTGTGTAGCACATTACAGCTCGCACAATGAAAACGTATTCGTTCAACTTCAAACCTTTCCAATGAGGCCACTTAGAAGCGAAACAACCGCATTTACCTCCTCATTGGAAATGAGACCAAGTGCTGTGTCTACAACCATGAGGCAACTTTGATTCAGAATGACCTCGTTTTGAATTGCAACACCTCCCCATTGGAATTGAAATCAACTAATCAGGTGCTTTGTCTATGACCTCCTTAATCTAAAGCACAAGTATCTTCTACAGCTCAAACTTGACATCTCCTCTAGTGTCAACAAACAAGAATATATAATTGCCAAATAAGATACTCAAACACCTAGCTCCGAGTCCATTTAGTTAACTCATGCATAGGACCACAACTACTATAGAGATAGAAAAGGCTTGCTCATATTGCTGGTGATAAACTCATACCAATAAAGAAGTTTCTTGTTCCCCTTACTAGCGTCAATCTTAACTCCTTGATAGATATGACTAGGAACTTGATTAATGTAATCTAGAACATCCTTCTTCTTCAAGCATCTCCATGAATACCTCCCTAGGCAATTTATCATAAGAATTCTCTGAGTTAATAAAGACCAAGGGTAAATCCTTCTTGTTGTCTCTATGATGTTCCATAAGCCATTTTATGGGATGAATCACTTCCATTGTTCATATCTTATGGACATAAAGCGAAATTGGTTATCCAATATGATTAAGTCCTTCCTCACCTAGTTTGAATCACCATATCCAAAAGGTTATACTTCATAATGTTTTACGTACCTTTATACCCCTAGATATCATTCTCATTTTTGTTGAAAGGGATCGACCCATTAAGCTTCCATCCATGAGGTATGCTTATTGCCTTTAAAATAGTCTTTAAAGAACAGGTTAGCTAAACAAAGCCATCCACTCCTATGCATTTCCATATTTATATCAGTATATGATCTAGACCAACCCCTTTCTGTTCTTCATCTTTCATATTGCCTCTTTAGTTTCATATTTGGCAATATGACAACGGACTGAAAGTTTTTGATAACATTTAGTCTTGGGCTCAGCTACTGGACATTCTCATTTCCCTCGTCAAATATTCTAAAAAAGTATCATTACTCGCTTTCTTTCATGGCAGCTTCCTCCACAATAACCTGATATTCCTCAGCCTTAATGCATTTCACACATCCTAAGTCTATCATTGTACCATGTTTGTAGCCTTTTCGGACTTCAACACATCTTCTCCCCTTGAATTGTCTCAAGTCTTGCTTCAACTGTTCACAAGCTTTACTCTTGGTTGCCTTCCAAAACTTCTCTCTTCGCTTCTAATGGAAGTCCACTCCACAACTAAGAACTTAAATTTTAGTCTATAGTCCAACTCTAAAAATAAACAACCTTGTGTAAAACCCCTAAAAAAATAAGGAAACTAACCTAAGATCATAAAATAACTTAAATGCTACTTCACCGGATAATAATTTTTTTTTTTTAAAAAGGATCTACTATCTTAAAAATACCTCCCTCAAATTAAATCCAAAAATACCATAAAAATATCAAACTAGAATTATTCCTAGACCTAGTACATTTATATTATAAATCATATATCTATTGTTTCCATTTCTTGCTATTAGTATCAACTTCCTTCTTTGTCATCTTGTATCATGCTTTGTTTGCTGATTTATATACTTATTTGTCATATTACCCATTAAGTCTGTGTACTTCGCTTTTCTTTAACTTTACGTGCCACCTCATCGATCCAATGCCATGCTCCTTTTCTTGTTCTACAACCTCTAATCAATACCCCAGAGGTTTCCTTGGGAGAAATCTCCAAATGCAAAATGACACCACCTCCTACATAAGATTTGCATAGCCTTGTTAGACAGAGATGATAACTTCGTCACCAACTTTATTTCTTAAAAATCTCATTGTGGGTGTTGCACAAGTGATGATACAGAAATTGCTATTATCTTGCTAAATTCTCTGCCATCAACCTTTTTTTCCTCCTCCTGAAATTGATCTTCCCTAGTCACCTTGTTTCTCTTTCTGATGCAAAAGGACTTGCTCTGATACCAATTTATGCGGAACGGGATCCTCAAACTCCCAAGATTATAAACAACAAAGAAATTAATCACTTCAAAGGATGCTTCTGTTAGATTCAATCTCAAACAATAAATAAGATTTTGAGTTTTGACCCAAAGTAAGACCCGAAAGATAGATGAAATGCTTCTCACCAAGTTCCTCTCTTAAAGACTCATAGTCACCCAAGAAGAACTCTAAATGAACGACTCAAACTTTCCACCAAATTTCTCCTCTAAAAGCTCTTAGCTACCAAAAAAGAATCCTGAAGGATAGATTTTACTCACCACTCTTAATTAAAGAGATAAAAATGCAGAGATTTTAGTAAGAGAAAATGCTCATTTGCCATTCAATTCATAATTCAACTCAAGCTTAGTTTACATGGGAGTAATGGGTTCTATAAATACCAAAAAAGGAGGGTAGCTGCTACAATAGTGGGACAAGTATACCAATAAGGAGATTACAAATTATATTAGAAAAATAAATCAAAATACTAAGACAATTATAACCAAGGTGAGCTGTATTTTTCAGGATTCATCCTCCATCTTCTAGAGGGCTTTGAGAAGGCTCTACTACACCAATGTAGGTGCCGCCACTAGCAGTGCCTTCCTTGGTAAGTGTATAATCACCCCATCCTAATTAATTTCAAGGATGACAGTGATACCCTCCTCAATTAAAGTCAAATTCCCGATTGCTTCAAAACTGCAATTTTATGCACATTCCACATATTTGGGCCATTTCTCCCAATGTTGAAATCCAATGCCTAATTTTAGCTTATGGGGCTAGAATAGACATCTTAGGTAATTACCAAACCTTGAGCTTGCTTCATTTGGGCTTCGTTTGATATGATTTAAACTTGACCCAAATTCAGCAAGTTTACCAGGTAAAAACCAGTACTGTTGTAACGGAGTTTTCACCAATTTAGGGAATTCAAACGTAAACATATACAGAAAATGTTTACATATCCTAACAGTAGACTCTATTACCTTTCCAACAAGTCATAGACCATTAATTTCCAGCCCATTTGATAAGTCAAACACCATGACAAAGTGGGCTAATGTGCTGGAATTTGGTGACAAGTATGTTTTGGGGTAGTCGGGGCCTTCTTCATGCCTCGGTGCAAAGTCTAGGGAATTCGATATGTATCACTTTCTTACGAGTGCAAATCCCCGGGATCCCACATATATTTCATGTTCATACCCCAAATCATGTTGTCTAAAGGCTTTGCAAAATCCAACCATCTTAAGCATGCAGAAAGCAGCATACTAAACTGTGGATGCTTCCTCAAAGTCACAGACCACGAAGGATTGAAGATTACAAGCATTACATGCAAACCAATCCGTTCTGAACATTATGATATGAGAGGCTTTTCCTTTGTTTTCAAAATTTTGAGAACACATACAAAGCTATACATTTCTCAAGTAAAGCTTCAAAACCATTTCAAAAGCCAAACACCAGCACTAAATGTGAACTATAATTGCATCTATATGTTGAAGGTTTCAGTAAAAAACCATAAAGTCTAACGCAATCAAACAATGAAAATTGCAATATGAATTGAAACTAAAGTTATGTAACTACTTGCTGCATAAAAATGAGCGGAAGTTTTACACAAGGGCCACTACAACATGCAATCGCTTGTTTTAGCACCATGGCAACACATACAAATGAGCTTGAAACCAGCAGTTATACAAAGGTCACAGGCCACATGCAGAAACTCTTGTACCAAATATGGTAACTAATTAGATGAGCAGTGCAAAAGAAATTGATATTCTTCAAGACGGAGAATCAGAATAGAATTTACCTTTGACAAGTTCGTGACCATATATAGATGGACAAATAGACTGAATTATTTGACGAAAGACATCTGAACCATGTTCCTCATTGAACTTCACAATGAATTCCAAATCCCTTGGAGAAAATGAAAATAAGTCGGACATCTCAGTTGCTCCAGCATCAACACTAGAGTATTGAGAATCTTCTGGGATGGACTGCGATTTGGAATTTGTAACAGAAACAGCTTCCAGATATAAATAGTATAATCCTTGGTACTTGCTTTTTGATTTACCTGGAATATTTCAAGAAATTGTAAACGGATGACTTTTTCACTTAGATAGATTTGCGGACAATACTGCAAAAGAAACAAACTTTATACACCTGATATGGAGACAAGATCATTTATCATCCTTTGTCCTACAGTCAACAAGTAATATATATGTATAATAACACAAAGGAAGCAGCAACATATCAAAGAGTAAGGTGCAATTTTCATCCCTTCATTACACGAAAATAGGTGACAATTTATGCATCAATCTACAGCCTAGGAGCGCATAAAATAACCAATAATACAAACCTTACTCCTATACTTGTCTATGGGTAAAGAGGATGCCTCCTCAACATATCATCAGAAAAAAATTAACTTTATGCAGTGAGGAGAAGTATGTGATCATAAAACATTGACAACAACCCCAAAAGCACATCAAGGTAAGCTTTATGGAAAAGGATGTGAGCATAAACATTTACCCAAAAGGAATATCTAGGTAAGTTTTTTTTTTTTTTTCAGTAAAGAATCTCAAGGTTAGTTTGAAGGAAAAGGATGTGAGTATAGACATTTTAAAAGAAATATCAAGTTAAAGATTTTTCAGTTTTCACAACCGTAAGTCAGAAATGCTTGATTAATTTACTTATTGTGAAAGGATGAATATTTCATATATATAAAGAACATTGATTTATCAAAAACATTCTCTATGCTGTCAGGGGTAAAGTTGGAACAACCACTGATGCATTTACCCAGAAACACTCATTTCTTGTCCCTGTTGCTCCTAGAATATGCTAGTCCAAGGATTTTTCACATTTATGAGTATTACCATTTACTAAAGGTGATGATGACAGTGACAACAACAGCACATGATAAGGACAATGACGATATTATGACGTAGTTATGGGTCCAACTAAGAACCAAAATGAGATTCTGTAATGAGAAAGTACTTGAAGAACCCCAGCAAACTAACAGATCAGGTACTTGAACTTTCTCATCATGGCATTGGAACAACATATTGCAATACTCTTTTCATACCTCAAAGCCACCATGCACTAGGCCACTATCTCCTGACACCAGAGTTGCTCCCAGAGCCTGTTGTCTCTGGATTATGAAGCATACTGATGGAGATATGGTACGGTTCCATACCCCAACACCTCCCATGGGTCCCCCACTTCAAAAATCAGTCCAAACAACCCATCTAAGCCCCTCAAAAGTGCAAGTCACCTACTGCCCAGAATCAGCTCAACTAGACAATGAGCAACCATCAACTTCGATAACTTGCAGCAAGAGGAAGGGAAATTATGGTATGCTGTGAATTGACCTATGGCAAAGTTCAAGTCCTCTCTGTAAGGAATCAAGAATCACTCGAGTTGGACATCATTTGGTCACCCAAAGGCACGGAGAAAATCAGAAGGTCAAAACTGATAGTTCAACCCAACACAAACCCGGTTTTGAGCACCATTTTCGTTATCCCTCCAGAGGATTCAAATTGCGGTTTTGGTCGCGATTGCTGTTTTGGGTTGCGATATAGAAAAAATGCTCTAATCCGATATCACGGTGAAAACGCAATTCGGCAACTCAAAAACCTTTGCAATGTGGTCGTTTCATCGCGGATCGGCCACATTTTTGAATCCATGGATGGGGATCAAGCTACCCAAGCTCAGTCGGTTCCAAAGGTGTCCAAGGAAGTCAAGATTCAGCTTCTAAATCACAAGGATTAGCTAAAATATTGCAAAAGATCCTAAGTGCAAAAACTGCCCAAGAGGAGCTGAAAAAACCTGGTTTTGTGAGCATGACTACTCAAGCTTAAACATGGTTTAGGGAGCTCAAATCCAACTTTTTGGGAACCTTTTTATGTTGGCATAAGGGCATAAAAGAATTTAAGGTTATATCAATAGCAATAAGTCAAATGGAGGCAAAACCCAAAAAGCAGCAAAACTGATCCAGTTTAGACCGCCTGCACTTTTTGGCTCATATCTTCCAAATGGTAAACCCAATACGCGTCCAAGTTGAGTCACGTGAAAGAAGAGACCTTGTTCTTTCCAGCAACTCTTGTTTCATTCATTTTGGGCAAGTATTTTGGCAGGTATGGATTTTTGAATTCAGGTGATGTGCGCAGAAACTGACAGGTCATCTGTCTCTTTCACCTTTTGTATTAGCTTGCTTTTTGGTCTTTTAGTTCTCATTGGCTGCCCCAATTAACTCCCGAGGATGCTTGTAAGGCTCTGAGGCCTTTTCCCCTACATGTATGATTCCTTAGAGTTGTAAAGGACAGGTTGCTTAGTGAATGAAAGAAGTTGAGCTTGGCTCCTTAAACTCTCAAAATTCTCTTTCTTGCTTATCTCTACTTAGGCCAAGTAGTACGGTCCTCAAGAGGAGCCTTGGACTCTCTTATGGTGGCGTTTCTTATCCTTAAGAGTGGCTAAGGGCCCTAGGATCAAGCTTGGCGGTGATATCGTATCCAAGTGAGCTCCTAGTTTCTGTTTGTGAACTTCTTAAGCCTACCCCCTGTTTCTGAGTCTTGAAGCTTTCCTTGGTGGTGTTTCTTATCCTTGAAAGTGTATTAAGACCTTGGGGCCAAACCATAGTGGTGTTTCTTATCCAAGTAAAGCTCTAGTTTCTTTCCATTCCTCCTTGTTTGTAATCTGATTGTGAGTGTGTTTCTAGAGGACACACCTACTGTTTTGTGCTTGCCTCTCTTCTTTTAGTCTACTTGTTGCTCCTTGGCTAAAATATACATCACATACATTGAGGCAAAAGCCTATAACAACCTTCAAGCCAATAAGAATTCTCCACAACATGAGGACACTAAAATGTGAGACGTCCTTGGGGCACACAAAGAGGGCGCCACTGACTAAAATGCCCTTGCCTTCAGGAAAATTCGATATATCTACATCCCTATTAAGCATGGGCATCAAAAAGAGAGACGTATCTCGTGAAAACAACTAAGATCTCATTTCGATAGGCAGTCTTTAGGTATGACCATTCAACCTCACATCCCATGAGAGGAACCAAAACATAGGGCACTTTGTTCCGGAGAAAATTAACCTCATAAATTAAGCTAGAATGCTGTCATGGATCTCTCAATGCTTCATAATCCCTTCATCTCCTTTATGCTGGGCTTGAGCATTACAAATTAATGTAAGGTGGAGTGAATGCCATTAAAGCACCCCTTTGTTGGTCATTGCAATGCCATTAGGCTACCTCTTTGATGGTCCAAGGCCATCTTTCATGCAGGTTGATATCTTTTGTTTATAGAAAGGTGAAGCACATAAATATTGCCTTTTTACCATGTGGGTATCCAAGGAAATGCTAAGTTGTATTCTATGTTCAAATTTCTTTGAAGGCAGAAATGGAGCACCAGACAACCCAGGACTCCTAAGTAGGTACTAGCTTGACCTTGTATGAAGACTTATATAACTCATCGAAACTAATGGCACTGTAATGAAGATGAAGACAGAAGGAAGAGGCCTAAAATTAGTTACAGAGAATAACCTTGGATTCAAAAATCTAATGATATTTCTTCTGTTATTCGTAGAGCATATTGTAGGGCATTTTTGAAGCACCCAAATAAAGTCATTATGAATTTCTAGGTAATATTTGGTTTATTGACCTTCATATGTTTGCCTTACATGGTTTTCTAATTTTCGTCTCAGTGTTTATGGATGTTTTGTCCAGGATTTTATATCTCAATGATGATTGCATAATTGAATAAACATATTGATTGTTGCTGCTGTTTTCTCCCTTTTACCTTGATTCCTCTTCAATCCACTCCCCTATCTCTAATCTCTCTTTTTCCAGCTAATTTTCTTCAATCTATCCATTTGGTTTTAAAACATCCTTGTTTAGTATTAATTTGTCATCAGAGCTTAATAGTTCCGCACCGTCCTACTGCCATCATCATTCACTGCATAGACCACAGTTCACACATTCAATTGTTACACTACTGCAGTCCTTTTGATCTATGAAGTTCTTATCTTTGGGGGAGGGGGAAGAGGAGGGGAAAAGAAATCCAAAAAGACAAAGATTGAATCTTTGCCCAAAACATTATGAAAGAAAAATCTATCAAATACGTTTCATTCTGGGATCCAGAATGTTGTCCCACCATCACAGTTGCTGCTTGTCGCTACTGATTAGCAGCGTTCTGCGGATCGTTCCCATCTTTAACCCTAGATTCTTTGTTGTTTAGTGATATCTGAACATGGTCATGATGAACCATAGTTACACTCACATTATGGGTTATTGATCAGACATATGGAAGAGATCAAAAGATCAGAATACGTCATCCATTGATTTCCATGCTCATGTCAAATTTTATTCACAGAGAGATGGAAGAGGAGCTTTTTTGCACATGAAGGTACATGTATGACAATTGTTGTCAATTGGAACTATGGCCTTCAAGATCTAGATAACTTGTTAATAGCAGGTAAAACCTAAGGAGTGATTGGCTTAGGCCTCATAAAAATAAATAAATAAATAATAACGATAATAATACTGATGATCATAACAATAATAATAGTAATTATTATTGTCATTATTATTACTACAGCTACAACAACACTACTTCCCAATGTGGGTACTGCTATCACGGGGTCTGGGGAGATATAGATGTTGCCAATCTTACTTTTGTGTCGGCAGAGAGATCGATTCCAAGATGTCCACCTTAAAAAATTTTGAAAATATTTTGTTTGGACGAAGAAAATTTTTGAACACAATCGGAAATGTAGACAATAAATAATCACACCAGGCAGCATTAATTATTAATCATACGCGGCAGCATTAATTATTAAATAAGTAAATGGATAAATAAATACAGAATAATGGAAGTATAGACAAATTATTAGCTAGCACACAAATCCAACAACATTAGAGACCGCTATGTGACTAAAGACTAAAGTAAAAACAACTATTTAAGATCGACACTTTAATTCTAGAACTCCAAAAACTCCAATCCTAAGACATATCCTCTGTAAGTCTCATATGCCTTAAATCATGTCTAATTACCTCATTCCAATTCTTCTTTGGTCCTATGTAAGGTAGCCCTTTAATAACGAATATCGCTGCTGAAAGACAATCACCCCAAAACATCAAGATAATCTGGACCGAAATGTAATGTCCTTACAACTTCCTGAAGAGATTTGTATTCTCTCTAGGCCATCCCATTATGTTGAGTGTATCAAATATGAACTTCCATGAGGAAACCCTTCGACATGAGAGGAATTGATTGGCAGATTCATCAGATAATCCTGTCCCGTTATCTGTCCTGATAATTTTTGTTTGAGTAGAAAACTGAGAGGCAACAAAGCAAATGAAGAGCACAAAATAGAAAATAGATCACTCCTATGTGAGAATAAATGAATCCATGCAGTTTGGTATGGCTATGGATCCAAAATGTCCGCATGAATCAATCAAAAGGATGAGAACTTCAACAAACACTATGTCGAATACTTGATCTATGCTCTTTCTGATTAAGGGCAAACAATATAAATCAAATTACAAGAGTGGATGCATACAAGAAGATGGGAAGTGGCACAAACAGCCGAAATGTTGGAAGACAATCTAGAATCTAGTCTACCACCAGAACTTGATTTACCAAGTACGATCTGGCTAAGTGCCTAGCATAAAGAAGATCAAAATAAAAATCTCGCGTATGTAGGACATTGTCAAGAAAAATAGTGTTTAAG
>NCQT01093945.1:19494-34168 GCA_002740465.1 Stenocereus thurberi | reverse complement strand
TCAACTCTGTTATGCTGACTACGTAGCACGTGCTATAGAAGCGATTCAAGAATTCCTGCTTCACTTGTTCCCAATGATCAATGGACTCTGGCTCCAAGTCCGTGTACCAGTCAAAAGCAATCCCTTTTAGAGTCCAGACAAACTACTTCACCAGTCAGTCTCTCTCTATCCCATCTTTGCCACATGTCTCAATGAACTGGGCGCTATACTATTTGGGGTTGCCCTTACCATCAGACTGGTCCAATTTAGGAGGTTGATAGCATAAGAAGAGCATCAATCCTCTTAGTATAAGGCTTTGTGCACAAGTGAGTCTTGTGAGACCCTTCTCTCAACTGAGCCTTGACTGCATTTACTATTAGGTTTTGAATATACTCAACAGACATCGAGCCTAAAGAGTGATCCTTCTTTGCCTTACGTTCATCCTTAGATTCTTCACTATGATTAGACTCCTTATCAGAATCTTCATCACCTAAACCTTTGTTGGAAGCTTCAAAGGATTTCTTTTCCTACTTCTTCACTAGCTCAGCAATTTGCTCATTTTGACGCTTAATTTGGGCATCGTTTTTAGCGCTTTCCTTTGAGAGTTAATCGAGCTTGACCTTCATGTCTGCCAGTTATTTTTCTGAGTTGATAGCCTTTATCACCATGACTGGCATCAGAATTGTGTTGGAAGACTCAGTTTCTGATTAGAAGAAATGCAAATCCCCTGGAGATGTCGGTGAAGAACCACTACCACCATAGTTGTCATCCTCTGCATCAAAAGGCTGAAAGATGGGATTGATGTAGGTTTGAAATTCATCCATTCCACTAGGTAACGTCTTCCTAGTATTGAAGACACCAAGAGAATCTAGCTTTAAATTAGGGAGACAAGCGATTTGATTGACTCCATCAGGAAGCAAGTTGGAACCAAATTTTTGAGTTTTGCATGACTGTGAAGTTGGAGCCACGACTTATTGCTTTAAGGTGATGGAGGCAGCAGCTTTAGACGTGCTCCTAGCCATCACCATGGTGCTTCGATTTCCAGATGCAATACTAGCGTTTGTAGATCCTTCATATGCCGATCCAATAGCCTTTTTCTTTGAAAGTTGAAAGATGGCATCCTTGGGAGTCATATCTTGTTGAACGAAGGGAAGTTGTTTGCGTAGGGAAAGAGATGAGAGCTAGAAAAGTCCCACTGAGAGTGCCAAAAATATGTGAACACAAATTTCGAGCCCAAAATAAATTAAACAAAAAATTTTTAATTTTTGTGTTGATGTATTGTAAGTACAATATCTAAATTTAATAAAATGAGTTGATCCTCTAATTCGATCTCCTTGTGACTTAATTAACTAGAGGGCATAACCGCTTAATCTCAATCATTGCAGAATTAGCTAAAGAACTCTGAAAACTGTTCTTGTTCCTGATCTGCAAGTAGTTAATTGTAGTTTCTGAAACTCTGCAAGTTTAGATCCTTCTTACTTAGTAGCTGGATGTTGCTTGTCGCTTGAGCTCTGAATTCTACAAATGTTGGATATCGAATGTAGTTGGCCAGATTAATCAATGCGAAGGCGAGGTTGCTTGTTCTCGATCAATGAACTGGATGAAGAACTCTGAAATAGACTTCAATTTGAGGTTGTAGAAGATGTTGAACTAGTTGACTTTGATCCTTATTACTTGGTAACTAGATGTCGCTTGTAGTTTAAACTTTGGAGCTTGTAAGATGCTAAATGCTGAGCTCCTTGAAAATGAGGGGGAAGACCTCTATTTATCAGCTCTCAGGCTAGGGTATTGAGTTGGGCTTTGGACTAGGCCTAGTAATTATTTTCTTATTTTTAAATAAAAAATAATTACAAATTTATGTATCATCAACAACACATAGCAGCTTTTAATTGGATGAATTTTATCCACATTTAATTTTGATCAAGCGGGTCCACCAAAGTCAACATAACACATAGCAATTTGTGATTGGTTTAACTATTAAATTTTTTACGTGGCACCATCTAATTTATTGGAGAAACTTTGCCTTCTACAATGACCTATGAAAATCTTTGAGAACTTGACTACTACCATCAATTAAGGCCCTTTTTAGGTATTTTGTCTCAATCTTAGACTTAATTAACTATTTTGCGAAATCACATGAAATCTAAAAAAACAAAAAATAATCTCGATTACTATAAAAAAATTAAGTGATTAAAAGTGCTTAAATGGTTACTTTGAGTGCCAAATTAACTACCCCACCCTTATATTTTGCTCATCCTCAAGTTGAAAAAAAGGGGAAAAAAATCTACCTAGGATACCTAACACACTTTCATATGAATCACAGTCAGTATTTGCAAAAGGTATACCCATAAAATATTTGAAGATCAAATAGAGAAAGAGAAAGAAAAATAAAAAATATTTTTTAATTTTATAATCAGACAGAAATATACATGGGAAAAACTACACACATTGAACTAACAATATCGCCCTGCAACCCACATACCAAATTATACATAAGCATAATGCACATGTCATGACCCTTGGTCTCCACTGACGACATCCACATACCAACTACTAACCTCACTATCCATAAATGAATCCATCCTAGTACTTAGTGTGCAAGTCTACTATCACTCTTAGGGGCTAGGCTTACCAGAGTCTGACTTAATTCCCATTGACTACTTTATTAACTAATTGACTTAGGAAGCAAGCTTTCTCAACAGTAGTATTGCCTCAAAAGATAGTACCAAATAATACATACCTTAAAGGGATACTTGTCATTCCTGATTCTATGACTTTTTTTATATTGTGAATTTTTTTAGTTTTTTTTAATGTTTAGTTATTTTAAATTTTTTTTGATTTTATTTTGAAATAATACCAAAAGCAGAAGGCATAATACAAAAAGACAAGTGGGAGAATCAAACATTGATGTCTATGGCCCTAAGATAATGTGATATACACATAATGACTGGAGTAAAAATTATAATGGAACGACGGGGCTAGAACTAATTAATGGAATGACACACTTGGTACTAAAGTTTGTCATACAAATTATACTTGTATACAGCTTAATACTAAGTCACATAAGATCGGGGTTAAAGTCAATAAAGACAGTACAACTCCCAAAACCACACAAAAATAGAAGAGGGTTTTTTTTCCCCCAAAAATTTTTCTCTTTTTTTATTTTTTTTAAAAAATAAAGCATGACTTCGCCTCCCCACAAAAGCATCATTGGGAAAAGAAGCCCCGAGAACACAAGAGCAAATGAAAAGATAAAAATAAGAGGTACCATATACAATATACACAAGGGATAGAAAAATACCATTAGGTTGGATACTAAATGTACTGGAGCTATCTCATCACCAAAAATCACTACGTGGCTCGTGGAGCATTACAAAGTCTACCTCAACCTCTAGTTGTAATAATCAAATCCTATCTAAGTTCTGAATACCCTATCATATACACTTGAACAACTCATATATAGTTGAGTATGCAACAATAATAGAGTATGGTCTAAATAATGGAAGTTAGGACTCGCTTAAGCTTATTAACCTCAAGGCTTAATCATATGAGGGATAGGTGTTCATTTAATCATAGAATGACTAGGACAATGGCCCAGATAAATAGCAAACGTCACAAATAAATGATCTAGGCAGTTCTATATGTCCAATAATGAAACTAACATCTTCATAATGGGAAAGGATAGGGCCTTAGTAAGACCTTTTAGGACAAGTGGAAGAATCAACACATAAAGGGTCGTATAAACTCAAACCTACCTCCTCTAGAGGATACTAAAGTCTCTATACCTTAGTATAGTCAATAAGAGTCTAGCCTAAGTCATAACCACTAGTCAACAAAGTACGATTAGTATAAGAAAAAGTGAACTCAGAAAGATCCTAGAGAAGGTGAACAACTGCATGGGATAAAAAGATGACAAAACAAATGAATTCGGGAATAAATCAGGACATTGGGGTATGGAATCCATCAACTCAACATTAAACGGTCAGATTTCAATCATATCTTCCTCACATGACTCCCGTTTATCAAAAATGTACCAGTCATCAAACTGATGAACACTAATATCATTCTTGGATATCTCATCCTCCTTAAACTCATAAGGCTGAGTAAAAGGGGTAGATGGGTTAGGTATGACTAAGATTTCATCAGTAGTAACCTAAGGTGTGCTAACGTGAGATGCTAACTCAGGTCATGGAGATAAAGACAGGTCATTCACATTATAATCCTCCCTAGTTTGACTAACTAATGGCATAAGCTTCTTCATCATAGTCATTGTAATGTTCCCCAAGTTCTTAGTCAATTGACTTTTAAATCTAGAGAGTGTAGCAAAGAATGGACAAACATTAATAGTAAGATCAAAATATTGACAATAACCACAAAAAAGTGGAGCACATGGAGTAGGAATAAGATAACTTAAATCCTCTCTAACATTTTCATATTCCCAAGTGTCACAAGCCGTGAAAGAAGTCTGAAATTTCATTAGAATATTTAGAAAATAAACCCCCCAAACTCTCGGGATACATGGCTTCAACATGCCTGCAGTATTTAGAATTTAGTCCCTGAAAAGTAATTTGGCAGAATTTTTCATTTTTTAAATATTATCCACATGTTGAGCACGAAAATCATTCAATCTACATAAATATCCTAAAATATTTCTTGCTCATATTGTGGAAAACGTGATATAACCATGCCCTTATTTTTCGAATTTGTTGAATTTTCAAAGAATTTTTTGAATATTTATCAAACAAGGAAAACAAGGTAAATGAGTTTATGAAATATTAATCAGAATTATTAAGAAATTAATCTAAATAAAAAATTATGAACCTAATCTAATAATATAAATTATGCAACTAATTATGATAAATAATGAAAAAATAAAAATAGTGACCAACATTCAAACCAGTGCCACCGGCAACAACACCAAAAACATAATACAATCTTAGAAGCATGAATAGCAATACTGCAAGCATACAATTGTCAACTGTAGTAGTTGAGATCTATTCTGCAGGGATGGGATCGAATCTAGGCCACTATAATTAAAAACTAACACATAATGATTAAACTAAAAGCAATGAATAAGCTAACAGAGTCACTCAACTAACTAAAATTAAACCCAATTTAGTCATGACTAAAGTTGCAAACTGAACAACAACAACCAAAGAAACTATCACAACTACTAACGAAATAATAATTCTAATTAATCAAGAGACAAGAGAGAGGAAGCCACTAGAAGCCAACGGAGAATGTTTGAATCCTTGATGAGTATCTATCATGAAAATTCACATTGAGTATAAATCCGAGGGAGTGGTAAAAGTTGAAATTTTAAATGAAATAATTTGGACACGAAAATTGAAACTAAAATTAAAAGAAGAACTCAAAAACTATGTTAAACTTTAAATTGAAATAGTAATTAGACTTACAAAAATCTTTAAAACTATTACACTAAACTTGTAACTATGAGGAAGAAGAAATCAGTTCTTTACAATGACATCTGAAGATCCCTATTTATACCAGTACAATGCCCCCCATACTTTCCTAACTATATTATTTTCCTCATAGCCAAGACACTCCACTACAGATACCTAAAATTGGCATTTGTATTTTTTTTTAAGTTGATCAATGATGAGAAAATTATCCCAACTATGAATTTGGGGGCCCGATGAAGTGATTAGTAAAATACAAAGAATAAGTTAGGAAGCAGAGGTCCAAGCAAGGGAGACTGTGCAAGATAGTAAGGCACAGTGGGCTCGGAAGCCGACCGGCTAACCTACAGGGAACTCGGGCAGGATCCTATCTTGTCCCCTTGATGAGTCTGAGTCAGATTTGGTCAGTTAATTAGCCCCAACCCTTGACTAATTAGTCTAATATGCCTAGTAAAATCAGACTCCTAGTGAAATTGATTAAGATTAAGTCTAATACAACCAAGAGTCGATATCCTTTTCCTAGGTTAAGTTGATATAATTGTCCACTATAAAAAGGGGGCTTCCCATTATGTTAGGGGCATCAAGTTGAATAGAAAGATCAGCCACACATAAGAAAATTAGTAGCAACTAGAGATCATCATTTGAGAATTGAGGGATTATGAGGAGTTTTTTAAGAGATTTCTGTGGTCCAATCTTGAGTTTCCCATATAGCATTAAGGAGTAGTCACTTTATTAGGTTCCCCGGGTAATCAGGTGGATTGTCTCGAGGAAAAACTATCCTCTTCTTCCCCTTTCTATCGAATCTCTTTTTATTTTGATTGCATAATCAATAAAAATGTAATCTTTAGGTAGCTTTCGAGCATTGTAATTTATTTACTTTGTTTTTACTCTAGTTGGACCAAAGATTGTATTTTTGTATAATTTAATGTGTTGTGTATGAATATTTTACATGATTGCGTGATAGCATAATTAAAAGTTAGGATTTCTCATATTGAATAATAGAGGCTGTCAGTCATGACGGACTGTGATGTGATGTATTCCATTACATCATCATACCATCAACCCGAATGTAGATCCTTGATTCGAGGCTAAGGAGTCAAGATGGTTCCCACACTAGAGATTATTCGAGGAACATTTCGAAAACCTTTTTGAAGCAAAATCAATTGCCCCTTCAATGTTCTTTCAATGTCCCTTCGGTCCTTATCCATATGATTTATTTCGAAAGTGACATGGTTTGTAAGTTTTCTTAAAACTCACTAGCGACTCTACTAATTATACAATTGTTGTTTTGTCTTTTCATTATTAATTCTTTTTTATTTTTCGGCAGAATGGTTCCAATCCAGCTCTAGCCCAACAACTCAGTGGGGTCCCTTGATTAGGCAAGCTACTATGTTCCTAGAACAAGCCAAAGTCACTGTCGTGCATCAAGATCAGGCAATAGGGCCTGATTCTGGCCCAAGACTTTGGTAGGGTTCCTGGATTAGAAACTAGGCTAGTTCCCTATTCTCATCCTACAAATTTAATGGTTATCTAAAAAATAAAAAATAATAATTTAGAGTCACCTTTTCTAAAAACAAAATAAAAATAAAAATCCAAACAACACGAAAGTCGAACCATTCAAGGGGATCACACCATTGGGGAGTGGATCCTTAAAATGACTGACTCCACTGGGTAAATTTTCTTAGATAAGGTGAGATTTCAAATTCAATATATACAAACCTTTTAATTACGCTTGCATTAGATATCCTGCGATAAAAGGGGTTGTCTTAATTGCATAACGACATCTCTAGGAGACAATCCTGTTATTACCCCTTAAGAGATCAATTGGTTAACCAGGGGCATCCACTGGACTCTACAAAGTATATATTAATTCATCCACTCACATTACACTTTCTAGTCCACATAAATTAGGTAAGCAACTGAAACATTCCAGTCTTGCCATGCACCCATGGATGATGTATAGAGCATTTGGGTTGTGCGAAGACTATTTTAAGCCCGATATTAGCCGTGCAACTTAGAACCTTGGTTCAGAATTAGAACTCATATGCATACTTGGATGTCTTGTTGCGTGACTTAACTTTTTAAGCCTTAGGGTTTATGCATTCATGCTTTAGGTGCTAGGAAAACCCATGTTAGGAAAGGTTAAACTTAGTGGCTACGGTTATGGACCAAGCTGGCTTCAAGGCAAATTGAGCTCTAAGAGGCTCTTGACTACGAACCTGACTAGGCTCCAACCTTACTCTCGAGAAAAAGAGTACGAAAAGGAGACTCAACCAACTTGAATGAAAATTGTTGGGTGTTCCCAAAAAAAAAAAAAGAAGAGTCTACATGCTTGTAGGAGTCGAGGACAAGTTCTAGGAAAACTCGGCTAGGATTGTCTTCAGTTGCATCTAGGAAAAGGAGTAATGGTCAGTTTCCTAGATTGACTAGAAATCCGACCATCTTCCTTGAGGGCTGGACTGCATTAGATTATGTCTGAACTTAGTACAAAAAGGCCAAGAACTAGGATGCCAATCTCAAGGCCTAATAACAAACCCAGCCAGCTTCCCTTCGACTTACCTGCATAGATTCAGTCTGGACCTTGGGAAAAAGTGTAGAGGTTAGGATATCAATCTGGGTGTTGAACAAGGATCGGATAGGTATGTAGGTCCAGCCTAGTCAATCTACCTTGGAGCATGTTTTGAGTTAGCATTCATGATATACACTTAGTACCCTGGACTCTCAGCATATTATCTCAGTTCAGGGGTCGATATGATCCATTTAAGGTCTTAGCACATTGTTGTAGGATACTTGACCCCAAAGAGTCTTCCATTATTTACCCTCATCATGTATAGTCCATAAGTTCAGCTAGGTTCAAAACCTATAATGATGCCTATTACACCTTTAGAGCCTCAATATTCTATGTTGCCCCCAATCATGCATCAGATTAAGACTTAGATATTTGATCCATGTATAAGTCTATGGTTCACACATCCATTCCCTAAATCTAAGATCCCTATATAAGTCCATGTAGATCCATCCCCATGATTAAAGTAGCCCATTCTAGGCACACCAAACCATAGCCATGGTTCGGCACAGTCTAGGCCCATATGAAGCATCTAGGCCCATAGGTTGGCTTCCTCAACCCAACTTAGGACCCAATCTAGGGTAAGGCTTAATTTCATCCTAATCCAACTTCTTGACCTTACCCTTTCTGGTTTAGCCTAAAGGTTCACACTCTTATCTCCTCACTAGAGTACAAGTCAGTAGTCATTTCCTTCAGCTCATATCCAAGACTATTGGCCTTTCATTCATTCCTCGAAATCACTGTCTTATTGCTTATGATAGGGAAGACTAAGAACGTATACAATGAAGTCCATCAACTGGGAGGCTTCAATCCCGAGAGCAGTTAGAGAAAACACCACCAGTTAGGCTATGATCCAGGTCAAAGTCCAATACTTCATCAATCCTAATGGCAGAAGTGACGAACTGGCTCAACTCATGAAGATGATGGAAAGAATGCAAACTAGACTAGATGAGAGTAAGAAGAAGATAAACTGGCAGCCACTACACTCTGAACCCTTATCAAGGACATGCCATATGAAAGATGGTGAGAAAACTTGCAATGGAAGAAGGGGAGATGATAAGAAGAAGGAAGAAAATGGGTGAAAAGCACTTCTCAAATCAATTCACGACTAGATCTGATAGAATAACTATATAAGGAATCTTTCGTGTCCAACTATTACCTTAATAATTATATGGAATTCACTTCAATCCCAAAAGGAAAATTACCCCTGAAATTCACCATGCCGGAAATCGAATTCCATGGAATTGAAAAGCCTGACCACCATGAAAGAAATTTTGTTAGTGTTATGACTCTAAAAGGAACTGATAAGGATATCTTACACATCATATTTCCATAGACATTTAACAAGGATGTGATGAGGTGGTAAATGCTGTTGACCCAGAAAAGGTTATGAATTGGGATGACCTGTGTAAAGAGTTCTTATGCTAGTACTTATACAATGTTGACCTCCTAATTAAAACTTAGGGACCTGGAGTTAATTAAGTGGGAGGAACAGGAAAGCTTTTCTAACTTCCTTGCTCAATAGAGGGCAATGGCAGTGCATATGGGGAATCCACCCTAAGGGGCTGATCAAGTAAGGTTGTTTATTAGGAATCTACTACCTACATACAAGCACCATCTAAGGTTCACACTGTTCAAAAGCTTTACGACAGTAAGGAATGTCAACATGCTTTTAGAAGAATAGTCTCTATGTAAAAGGACCCAAAACTAGTCCAATTCAAGAGAATATAGTGATACTTAAGTTTTTTATCATGTCTTGAGTCTTAAAATTTCTTTTTCTTTTTCAATCCTAAGTCTAAGCTTAGTGTAAACCTTGATCGTTAATAAAATATCTTCTTTCAGTAATTTCACATACTCCCTTTTCTAGTCTTATGTCTTATGATGATTCTAGGGTTTGAAAAAATAAAAAAAAGAAGGGGCTAACTTGAAAATCTGACAATGCAAACTAGGTAAAAGGAGAGGAAGAGAAATAAAATACAAAGAGACTAAGGATTTCAATCCATCATCTCGAAAAGGGAAAAGAGACTAAGAATTTCTAATAGGTCATGCTACTTTAAGGGATATGCCTAGGGTAAGAGTTTCTCCTTCCGTAGCCTACTTTAACACCTTTGTTAAACCTGATGATCTTTCAAATTAGCCTATTTCTTTCATAATCACATTTAACCTAACCAGGGGTAAGAGTGTGTCATAGGTGATATCAAAATCAATAATAAAAAAAGAAGAGAGTTCAGACCAAATGATCTTATCCCCCCCTAAAAAAAAACTCAAAAAGAAGAAGAATAAAGAAAACAAAAATTGATGATTCACACTAACTTTATCACTTATGCACACTTGGACAGTTCATAAGGGTTATGTGAGTCTTCACGCTAATTCCCTTCCTTTGGCACCCTAATTCTGAAGCCTAACTTTAAAAGTCCTACTGGAGGCATCCCTCATTGAAGATACATTTTCTCATCTTTGAACTACGACTGGTCTGATTCCACATAAGATACGGAGTAAACCCCTTTAAGGCCCAACAAGAAAGATTCTTTTCCATGAAGAAACATCTGAATTGAATCCTTTATTCTCCAAAAAGGACAGAGAGAGAGAGAGAGAGAGAGAGAGAGAGAGAAACAACTAGCCAGAGAACTTGAAAAGGTAGACCAAGTAAAGGGCAAGTGAAAACAAAAAATTAGTTTTTAGATGACAAACAAGCATTCCATTGCATGTGATAGGGCCACAATTGCACGGTGGCATTGTAGCAAGTCAAGGTAATCTCCCTTAAGGACTAAGTTGATCTAATGGGGTTTATCCCCTTAAGATAGGTTAAGCGAATCCAAATATGAGATTTGAAATTAAACCATTCAATTATCTAGACTAACAAATAAATCATCATGGAATTAAGCAAATCAAGCAACTTTCCGATCCACACATCAATCACGTGCTTTTTCCTCAATTGATTATTTTAAAAACGACAATCAAATCATCACATCCTTCTTTCAAGGTGAAGTGAAATAGCTAAATCTAATCAATTACCATTTCTAAGGGCTCTCGATTTGTTTAGGTTCATTAAGCATGCAATTGTCAAATTTATGGTTTCTCAATTGGTATGACTTTCTCAAGGCTCCACATAACAAGTCAAATCTTAGGATTCAAGTATTGAATTTCAGCTTTTAGTTCTTCATCCAATACCCAAAACATTCAAGAAAGCTATCAAATTTCTTACAAGGCAACAAATATTTAAGATTCGGTAGAACAATCGAAAATACTCAAAGATATGAATAGCAAATTGAGAAATTAACTATTATTTACATAAATCCAAAGTCAAAACAACAAAAGCCTAATCAAAATTACACAACATAAGTCAAAAATGAGAAAAGAGAAGAGAAAAGAAAAGAAAAGAAATGCTCNGCCAAGATCACGTTTGAACTGTCTTTGCAAACCCGGGATGGAATACTCGCAAATATTCACTTCAATTACTCTCTCTTCCACTAATGTAATCTAAATCCTAATGTAGATGATGAATCGTAAAATAAGATGGATAAAGGATGGGGATGTCAAGGAAGACGGCAAAACACATCTTTTGTCGGCAGAAATCAAAGCTGCTAACGTACAAAATGTGTGGTAAACAAATGGCCGCAAAGAAAACTAGCAACCACCACGGACTGTGGAGCCCACCACTGACAGACCGTGGTGCCCTCTGGCAGGTCCGTTCTCACTTGATTCATCTGTTGCTTCTTTCTGGAACCTCCTAGACCATGGTACTGATCATGGTTTGTCTGTGTTGGGTGTCTTTAGGCCATTTTTGCTTCCTTCTTCGATCAATAAGGCCTAAAAATCTTCATTCTACTCATATAACTTGGCTCACAAAGTCAAGATATGTAAAAACTCTTAAAACAAGCAAAACCAAGTGTAATAGTGGAAATAGGGGCTTAAATCATACAATTAAGCATATTAATCCCCTAAAATGACTCCCAAACACTCATGAAATCCTACGCAAATATGACATTCATCACTCTCCAACGCTTAAACCTTTGCTTGTCCTCAAGCAAACACTAGAGAAACCCGATGAGGGGAAATGCATCTAGGACTCAAATACATGACAACCTCTTTAAAGTAGGAAAGTCATGGCATATCACAAGTAAGAATATTAATCAATGGCAACCCTAAATAACACACAATACATTTCAAAATTCGAAGAAGGTGGATGTTTTCAAATAAATATGTTACCACAAGCCAGATATCAAACTTGATCACCCCCAAAGAACCGCTAAGCCTTCATGTAAGTACAATTGTAGAGCTAAATAGACTTGTAGAACCTCACTTTTAGGAAATGTGAATCACTCTCACTCATGTGTTTGAAATATAGCATGGATTCACTTAAGACTTATTCCAAAGATGCGATCTACCTTATACTTGTCAAGGCTCTCAAATTCTCCTCTACTAAAAATGCAATGTGCACACAACAATCAAGAGGACTTTACTTGGGTTGTAACATGGGCTAAAAAGGGTTAAGGAAAAGGAGTGGACTAATGAATTCAGACAATGCAAAGCTAGGTAGTCAAACGACTTGGGAGCAACCAACAAACCACCTAATACCATGAAGTTTGCCAACACTCCAAACCCCAACAAGACAATGAACATACCCAATGCCAATGACTTATTCATTTTTGTTTTCTTCTCCTTTTTTCCTTTTTTTTTCTTTAACATCACTTTTTTTTCTTCTTTTTTTTGGAAATGAAATGAAAATATCAATTATTGAGCGGCTTAGGATCATTAATTATCAACTCATAACCTGATACATACATACATATGCAACCCAAACAAGAGGGAACCATAAGTAAATGCTCAATTTCATCAACCCCTATAAACCAACATGCCAAAGCCACATGGAATTGAAATACCCCAAAACCATCCACTATGTAGATGAAGTGATACTCCACAGACTTGGCTTAAAGGTAGGACTATGTATTTGGCTAAAGGCGAATGTGAAGTGTTGTCAACAAAGACAGATATAAGCTCACAGGGGCTAACAAAGGGAATAAATATGTAATACAAGGAATACACTATTTGGCTATATGGCTAAAATGTTCAACAACAAAGAATGTTTCCATCATATCATCAACTATGCACATGCGAATGTGGTTTTGAAAAAGAACCTAGGCAAGTTCTAGAGATGTAACATGGAAGAGTCAAACACATGAAAGAAACACGAGACTAAATATGTTGAATAGTCCTAATAAGGCTCAAAGTCTCACAAGATAACTACCAAAAGTCACAGCAAGCTCATGAAGTAACTATCATGTACCAGCATTAGTGCTAAAGACTCTAAGGGATAACAAAGTTCTTAATCAAGACAAGGGTCAAAACAAGAAATATTCATAAAACCTTCACAAATTTTAACACCAAAATGCATTACACATTAAAAATCATTCAATCTCATGAAGACCATCATGCCTATAGAATCATCATTGGATGTCATCTCAAACCCATCACATGATCCCTACATTTAATCCTATATGCACACATAAAAAGCAAAACACCATCGCAAAAGAAGGATTGACATTGAGATAGCCTAGGTAAGATATGAGGTGCACTGAGAGACTATTGTCAGACCATGTGAAGTTGATCGAGAAACTGAGCTTTAGACATCAAGATTGGGCTGAGGAAGTAGAGAGCCGAAGATGACTTGGAAGAAATAATATGGCTAGGTTGATATCCTAAAGATGAAATTGGTTGTGATAGTAGGGATAGAGAGGCTAACCAAGAAATCTAGGGGCTCATTTGGAGTACAAACAACTTAGGATTGAGATTGGGAAATAAGTTCAGGATACGAAAAAATACTTTCATGAAAAATTGCATGGTGACTTGTATAAGTACACCCTACAATAGGTTTAAAACATATGTATCCTTTTAATAAGGCCCATAGCCAGCAAATACACAAAGAATAGACCTTAGTGCTACTTTTTTTTTCTAAAATGATCAAGAAATAAGGAAAACTACACATCTGAATGCTTTAAATAATTATAATACGAAGGTTTTTGAAACAGTTTTTTTAAAAAGGAATTCATCCCTTTAAATTAAGTATAAGGAGTCTATTAACAGTAAAGGCAACCCTATAAACTGCCTCAATCCATAAAGTTCTAGCCATGTTTGCCTCAAGAAGGATCGCATAAACTATTTCATTGAGGGGTCATTGCATTCAGCCACACATTTTGAGCTTGCCAGGGAAGGATTTTCTAAAATAAATGCCATGTTTTAAAAATGAGCACCAAACATTTTATTGTCTAATTCACACCCATTGTCAATTTAGAACCTTCAATTTTTGTATTAAAGAGGTCTTCAAGTAATTTCTAAAAATTATGTAAAAAAGTGAAAGCCTCGTGTTTAAGCTTTAATGAATAAACCCAGGTATAATAAGAAAAATCATGGAAGAAAGCAAGTATAATACCAATAACCAGAATAAGAAACAATAAGAATGCCAAAGATCAAAATGAACAAAGTACAAAGATTTCTTATCGATGATGTTCAACTAAATGAAAAGGCAATCCATGAGATCTAGCCAGACAATATGAGTTATAAGTATCCTCAAACTTATCAAGAAGACAAATTAAATCTAAACTTCTAATAGTAGATAATGTTCGTGTTCCATAGTGACCAAAATGACAATGCTAGGTGACAATTGGATCACTTGAAGCAGTAATGCAATGCAAGAAGCAGTGGATGGAAG
>NCQT01093833.1:1506-13404 GCA_002740465.1 Stenocereus thurberi | reverse complement strand
ATACGGGTGTAGAAAGTAAAAATTCAATGGCAAATCAAATGGTGGCACGTAAAAAAAAATTAATAATTAGACTAATCACAAATTACTGTGTGTCAAGTTGACTTTGGTGGACCCACTTGATCAAAATTAAACGTGGTCATAATTCAGCCAATTAAAAGTCATCACGTGTCATCGATGACGTAGAAAATAGTAATTATTTTCTTTATTTAAAATAAGGATATAATTATTAAAGGAAAATTTACAAGGTAATCATACTTAAAATCGGTGGCAACTGAATCATCTTTTTCTCAACAAATTGGTGTTGGATTTGGAGGGAAAAGCAAGTGAGGAAAATTTCATTGTGAAGTTGAATTACCAAAATGCCCATTGTGAAGAGGGGGCTTAGATTAGCACTATGGAGATTGGAGAGAGAGTAAAGCAACTAGACATCCCCCTTTAGTTTTTGTAACATAGCTCCAGAAGCATTAATCCAAACTTTAACAAAAAAGAAAAAAGAAACCTAGTCCTCTTCTCCATTGACTCTCACCGCCGCACCTTCAGTGCACCTCCACCTTAACCTTCGCTGCAGACCACCAACACCTCGCCGTCGATAGTGGACCCGTTCCTGGTTCAGATATATGACTATAAGTTTTGCACTTTAGCTTATTGTTGAATACTTTTAATTTTTAGATCTATATGCTTTTAGTAGTTAAACTTGTGAGTTTAATTTGCCAATTTCAATTATTGATTAGCTTAATTTGTGAGTTTTAGATGATGATTAAGTATTGGAGCTCAAGTTTAATTGATGAAGCATTGACCATGTATATGAAATTTAGTTTTACTTTAAGTTCAATCTAATTGTTGGTTAGACGGTGATTGATATTTTAGTTTGAGTTTGGTTTAATTTGTGAGGTTAATCCAATTTCAATTCTAGACACTAAATTGATTATGCGAAACTGAAATTGAAATTAAAAATTAATTTGCGAGTTTAATCTAATTTTAATTTGAGTTTGGTTTAATCTAAGCTACCAAGACACGCCGTGACAACCTCCTCCACTTGTTACCCATGCTATGACCACCTTCTTGTTATATTAAGATTGGTAAGAGGTCCAATAATCTAGATGGTGGTGGTTTTCTCAATTAACCGTTCATGACATGGAGAAATGGACATTTCCTAGTGAGCTTGATACCAACCCTAGTGTCAGTAAATCTTCTTTTACTATTTTGAAGAGATAATGTGTGTAACTTAGCTCGGGACATCAGATTGACCGTCATGTATGCAAATTGGTGTAAACAGCAATTGATTCTTTTCTAATCTTATGCCTACCATCCATCTCTGAAACTGGTTCCACGTTCAAAGAATGCGATGCTGCCTATTTGACTTTTGGTCTTTCCTTCTTACCCACATGATGACTCAGTTCACATTAGAGAGAATGGATAAGATGGGTATCATTGTAAAAGTGTTGTATCTTAGGCTTCTTAGCTTCAATCTGTTGGGTGGGCTTATCTATGCTAAGCTCCTTTTCCTCATAGACTGACAATTAAAAAAACTACAACTAATGTAGAAAAGATTAGAATATTTTCTTAGTGAAAATCAGTATCACTTTTTTACATATTATTGTGCAGATCCCAATATAAGTCTAGTTTTTAAGGGAACTATGCACTATTAAGGGACCAAATAATGTTCTTAATATAAGATTCTTAGCTTCTAACAACGATAACATTTCTTCATGATTTTAATGTGAGAATTATTCATCTTTAGTATCGTAGTTGACTTAAAGTAGGCTTTGCTGAATACCGTCAGAAACATAGGGTTATTAATTTTATCTTAAGGAAATGTTTTCCTAACTTTTGTTTACATTATAGGAAAAATTTTGGATTTTGCAAAACTGCTTGGAAAATGAAGGTGAAGGTATCTCATCTCTTTGATTAGGATTTGCTTGCTTATTCATTCTCTCACTTATGAGCTCAAAATTGTGTCATTAGATAGGGAGAAAAGGAGCGGCAATTGGGAAGTGGCATCCCTAGAAGTGGAGCTGGCCTGATAGAGAGGTGCTGGGTTTAGGGTAGAGAGGAGTAAACTGTTTTTTTTCACGGAAAGTCTTGGAAGATTGTCAATTTGGCATCCTGACCTAGTTGGCATCATCACAATAAAATGTTCAGCATTTCTTTGCGATAGTCATTTGATTGGGTGTTGCGATGTCCAACACTTCTTTGTGATAGCCAAATGCTCTTGATGGGACACACGAGTAGTTGAGATTAGTTCGACATAAATTACTGCCAATAGGCCTATTGTGAGTTGGAAGAGAGTGCTGAGATTTTCAAAAAATGGACTAGGGTATCGGTTGATGTCAGATTTGATTTGGATTGCTCATAAAATAGCCTGTTTGCCTCCTGCAAAAGTAATTTGAGATGGAGCAGTCTATTCTGCCAAACAAAAACAAAGCCACTTTCAGGATTTCTTATATGCATGCAACGATAAAGTTGGCCACATTTGGATCTTACCAGGTGCCGTGTTGTATAAGTAGGATCTATAGAATGAAAAATACAAAATACATTCTTAGAAAAGTGGGTAAAGTCATTTCAGCACCTAAGCATGAGGGGTTTTCCATTCATTTGAGCATAAATGTTGGTATTCTGACCTAAAAATTGTTTCCCATGAAGCAAATTATTGGTCGTTCAACCCGAATTTTTTTAGACAGCTATCAAGTTTTAGGAACAATCTACTAAAACTATTGTACTGCTCACCAAAATTTATGGTGTTCCTTATATTGTCAAAAATTGCAATTGAGTGATGCCTAAGGTGAGGACAAATCGGGTGAAGTTCCCTAACGAACCCATTCTTCAGGAGCTAGAGTCCAAGATGAGAGAAGGTTTCGTGGATTTGCTCTAGTTAAATGTTTGTGTTGTTTGTTCAATTCAAAAATATCCTAATGGCCTCATCTTTTTGTTGGGCAGCTCAATTGGACGCACATAATGGCAAGTGAAAGTGTGAAATCCTGTGGCCAATTTTTAAAATTGCTCACGAGAAAAGGCACTATGTGTTGAATCCTTATTATAGAAGAGATGAGATTTCAAAAGAGCTATATGAGTAATGCTTGTATCAAGGCTATGTAGACAGAAATCTGATTGCCAAGCGGAAGAAGGTACACCCCCCCAAAAGTGCGAAATAGTATGCATTTTAGATTCTCTTCTGGACCTATACATGGAAATGTTCTGTTATTCCTTATGGAAATCACCCTTTTATGAGCTTCCATTCAAAGTTTTGAAAATCTTGTTGGGGTACGTTAAAGGTTGGAGTTGTGGATGCTTTTGTGGTTTGTAATTGTGAAATTTTTGGGAATGTAATAGTTTGCTGTGAATTGAGGTTTTTGGGGTGGTGTTGTGTCTAGGGAGACCAAGGAATGGACTAGATATATGGATTTTTGGAAACCGTATTATGTTTACCATGATTTCAATGCAGGTGTACCCAGATTTATCGTGATTAATTGGTAAATAGATACAAAGAATGTAAGCGTCCAAATTAATGATGAAATCTAACTTGTAGTGTTATAAGTACGGTGGATGAAATCTAACTTGTAGTGTTATGAGTAGGGTGGATTAGATATGTGGATTTGGTTACCCCATTGTGTTCACCGTAGTTCATTTTCTATGATCCTGTAGACAAGCTTACGTGCATTCAAAACAGTAGCTTTACATCACTAGTAACATCCTGTATTTTTGCGACTTGATCTTATAGTCTTGTACTGTGAATATGATATATTATTGTAATTTTTCAGAAGAAATACCAATCACTGAAACTTGAAAAAAAGCCCCCCCATTAGAAGAGGATGATAGCCTTTTCCTACAAGTGGTTGGGGGATGGGCGACAAATTAAAGAGTGGCAAAGAAAGATGGAGGAGCAGAAACAAAGGACGAAGGAGCAGAAACTTTATATATTTGCAAAGAATGAAGGATCTTTGGTGTATATATCTTTTCACCTTTATAGATCCTGTCTAGGTGTTTTAGATCACATTTGTGCGGGGTGCTTTTGGAGTATTAACATGTTTACAAACCTTAGATATTATGGTGGGTTGTCAATTTGGCAAATAGCTCTACCTTTTGGAATCAACATTATTGTAGAAGCTTTGATAACTATATATGCGTATCTATGCATTATGCACTTTAGTTGTAAATGCTGTAGCTGTGTCCATTATGTTATGATATCAGAAGTATTATAGAATTACGACAGGGATTAAAATTGGCAAGCTTATGCTTATTATACTTTAGTGACATTTTGATATTGAAATTGGTCTTCCAATTTCAAAACTTACCGGAGCGTTTTTTTTCTAAATTTGAAACCAATGAAGATGTTGGGTTTCTAAATTAGAAACCGAATGAAATCAATGTTGAAACTAAATCACACCATTAGTTTCAAATATTAGAGACTCATGCATAGTCTCAACCTCTAAATATTAGAAATTGTTGATTTTATTCGGTTTCTAAATATTAGAAACTGATAGACATATTCGATTTCAGAAATATTAGAAACCGATGTCTCCAACCGGTTTCTAAATAGTAGAAACTGGAAAAATTCACTAGTTTCAAAATGCGGTTTCAATTTTAGAAATCAATATTAGTTCAGTTTCAAATATATTTTGCGACCAAGCTTCTAGAAACGGATCAATTTCAGTTTTGAATCGGTTTCTAATGGGGATTAGAAACCGATTTTGGCTATTTACAAATTGAAATTTTTGGTTTCTAAATGCATGTTTTTTTTTTTTTTTGTAGTGGTAATTCACTGGGTGTATATGTATGTCATCATATTGTTCGTCTACCATGGTAGACAATTATTCTTTTGTGTGTAATCCAAAATATATGAAGACACAGTGACAGTCCATTGTCGTTTGAAGAAAGACAGTCATAAAAAGGAAGAACTACAAAATTCTCTATTCAAAAACCACAAAATCATCCATAGCTCCACCAACATTAAGCATTCAAACAACATTTTCAAATTTTTTTTTTAATAACTCAGGGATTTACAATCCTTACAATTCAATCTTAATGAACCCGTTTACGGGCTAAATGACAGCTTCTTTCCAGGTGATGTACAACAACAACAACAACTATGACAACAAGCCCATTCTACTAATACCTAAAAAAAAATTTGCCACCCACTAGTGTAACATGTGCATTGTATACCCAACTATTTGTCTCTATCTACCCATCAGGATATACAACATGTATGTTACTAACTGCTAATATTCTATGCCAGTAAAATGAGATTGTTGTCATTGGTGTTGCCATTGTGAACGGTAATTCACCGGGTGTATATGTATGCCATGATACTATTCATCGTCTACTGTGATAGGCAGTGTTCTTTCGTGTGTAATCCAAAATGTATGGGGACATAGTGACAGTCCATCGTCATTTGAAGGAAGTCAATCATAAAAATGAAAAACCACAAAGTTCCCTATTCAAAAACCATAAAATCATCCACAACTCCACTAACATTAAGCACTCAAGCAACATTTTCAAATTCTTTTTTTTTTCCATAACTCAGGGATTCGCAATCCTTACTTACAATTCAATCTTAATGAACTAGTTTACGGGCTAAATGACATGATGACTTCTTTCCAGGTGATATACATCAATAAAAACAATGACAACAAGCCCATTCTACTAATACCTAAAAAAAATTACCACCCACTAGTATAACATGCATATTGTATACCCAACTACTTGTCTCCGTCTACTCATCAGGATATACAACATGTATGCATTTCCAAATGCTAATATTCTTTGCCACTAAAGTGAGCTTGTTGTCACTGTTGTTGCCATTATGAATGGTAATTCACCGGGTGTATGTGTATGCTATGATATTGTTCATCGTCTATCATGGTAGACAGTGTTCTTTCGTGAATAATACAACATGTATGCAGACACAGTGACGATCCATCGTCGTTTGAAGGAAGCCAATAAAAAGGAAAAACCACAAAATTCACTATTCAAAAATCACAAAATCATCCACAGCTCGACCAACATTAAGCACTCAAGCAACATTTTCAATTTTTTTCCCCTTAACTCAGAGATTCACAATCCTTACTTATAATTCAATCTTAATAAACCTGCTTATCGGCTAAATGACGGCTTCTTTCCAGGTGATGTACTTCCTCCTTCTTCTCTTCTAGTCCATATCCTGCTCCTCTTCACCAGCACCAGAGCCTCCTCTAGGTCTACCTTGTCTCTGCTGCTCTTCTTCTTCCTTACTTTCTCTGCTATTCTTTTTCTTTCTTACTTTTCCTATTGCTCTTCTTCTTGCCAGTTTCTCTCTCTACCATGCCCTATTATCTCTTTATAATGTGCTACTTGTGAATGGGCATGGAAAACCTAGGTGTTCCATTCAAGAACGGCTTTACTCTCTCTCTCTCTCTACGGTGCCAACCTAAGCCCTCAGTTAACAATGGGCATTTTGGTAATTCAACTTTACAATGAAATTTCCCTCACTTACTTTTCCCTCCAAATCTAATACTAACTTGTTGAGAAAAAGATGATTTAGTTGCCACCCCATTTTAAGGATGGCTACCTTGCAAATTTCCCATTATTGAAACTATGGGCTTAGGCCCAAAGCCTAACTATAACTCTAGTTGGTGGAGCTTATAAATGGAGATTCTTCCCCCTTGTTTTTCCACATTTAGCGTTGGCAGAACTTAGAGACTCAGACTGCAAGCAACATATCACTACCAAGCAATAAGGATCAAAAATTTGCAAGTTTGAGAAGCAATAATCAACCATTCGCATATCAAACTCAAGAACCATTAATAATTAGGAACAAATAGAGTAGGAGTTCCTGAATAGGTTCTACAACACTCAACGTATTGTTAGCATGACAGTGCTAATAAACACTAGACAATATAAGAATGAACTAGTTCTCAATCACATCAATCATTAGAGATTAGTTAGTCTTGAGTACAAGGAACGTCTATCGGAAGCTTCAGCTGTTGAAATGTGTGCTCATAGCATGGAGTGGTATTTACTCTACGTTTTACAGATGAGTAAGCCAAGAACTTTCCAGGAGTTGGTGACGAAGGCCCATGAGATGGGGATGATAATTATAAGTCGTCATGGCAAGTCTTCATCTTCATTTGATTCCAAAAAGGACAAGGATGAATTCAAGAAAAATTTGAAGTCCTCAAAGTCTTCAAGCAAAGAGTCTATGGTTGTTTCGATTGGAAGCTACTCCGAATTTGTGGAAAGCCCAAGTATGTGACCAAAAAGGGTGGGTTCTCCAAGGACACTGGAAAGAAGCATCTTACATTAAAGGAGCTGTATGAGAAGAAATATCCATTCCCCAACTCAGGCCTGTCAGGAATGCTCAATCATCTCCTTGAAAAGGGGATTATTAAAGGCATAGAGTCAAAACGACCCGAAGAAGGTGGAAGGGCTACTGATCTAAAATATTGTCTGGTATCATATCACCCTCTTGAGAAATGTATCATACTCAAGGCGTGCATTTTGCAGCTTGTTAAGAATGGGAAGATAATATTGGATTTGGGCAAAACATATTTCCATATAGTTGGAATATTCTTCATCACCTTGACAGCAAAAACATACTTGACCTCATGCTAGAGCAAACACTTAATTGATTTCCTCTCGAGGAGAGAAATTAACTACAATTCAATTTGGAATTTTAAAGCCCATTACCAATAGCATCCCAAAGATCTTTGACAGAGTCTGGTCTTCTTGTGGATACCCCTAATGAAGATGAAGAGGGATGGACTCTTGTGACTTGACGAAGGCCAAAGAAGCAAAATGACAATCAATTACTACCTCTTCGATGGAGAAAGGGACAAGTTAGGAAGAAAGCCCTTCATCATTCAAGAGGAAAGAAGAAGTCCAAGAACATCAAAAGGTATGAATTCAACCTATTGACCTAATTGAGTAGGGGCCACTTATTCCTACAATACTGGAAGAGTTCTTCCTAATAGATTTCTTTGAGAAAGTCATGGTCAACATGAGCTCATGTTTTGAGCTTGAAGAAGAGGAAGACGAGGGAAGCGAAAAACAAGAAAACCCTCCAAGAGTAGTTGACAAGACCGTACTGCATGGGAGAATTTATAACTCCCATGGAGTGGAGATTTTGTTTGCCCAATGAGATGCTTCAACATATTGCTGCCTTACAACAACCTGAACTTTATGCTAACAAAGTCAAGCATGTTGAAGGATCGGCTGAAAGCCTTATTTAGTATGCCTCTTGCAACAAGATAGTCACTTTCACTTATGATGACTTATTGTTAGGATCTAATCCTCATAGTAGTCCTTTATTTATGATTGGTTACATTAGGAAGCAGAAAGTTATGCGCATCCTCATGGATGGAGTGTTAACTATAAACATCATGCCTAAATTTACGATGAATGACTTAGGCATTACAGTGGATGAACTTTCTAGGAGTCGAACGATAATTCAAGAGTTCAAACTTGAGGGCCAGTGAGCAATCGACATGATCTGCATTGAATTGATCATGGAGGACTTGTCAACATCCTCAATCTTCAAAGTAATCGATGCTAAGACTTGCTACAAGTTATCACTCATGTGCCTATGGCTTTACAAACATGGGATTATGACTTCCACTCTACACTAATGCCTTAAGTATTACCGAGATGGAGAAAAGAAAAAAAACGGGGATGTCAAGGCATTCACTAAAACTAAGTCTCACTTTGCAGATACAGGGTTCTTAGAAGAAAGTGTTGTATCTAAGGAAACCATATCATCAACCATTTCTTCTACGGGCAAAGGTGGCAGAAAGAATGCTCTTCAAGCAACAAAAATGATGATTCTAAGCAACAACATGAGAAAGAAGGAAGCAAATAGGGAAATGCAACTTTTTCCATTGAACAAGTTGCTAAATCAATTGCTGTTTTAACAAGCTCAATACCACCAGTCTTAATTCTTTTATCAAGAGTTGTTGATAATATTTTATCACAAATCTACAACCAGAATTATCTCAAAAAACCCCCTTCATTTTCTTTTAGCCGTGGACAAATTGAAGAGCCCCATATGTGAAAGAATTCTTGATTATTACAGCTAATCGAGATTACAAGGAAGACTAAAATTCAATTACTTAAATAAAAAAAAAATGTCTTTGAGGCCTCAAATTATTTCCTAAGTTCGGATATTTATCAACTCAAGTCTATTTAGGGGGGTCGTCAAATAGGGGTCAACTTGATAGGTTCAACCATCTAAATTTGGATGTTTTCAAAAAAATTCAGGTGAGTGTCAAGTCACGAAATTACTTGGTGATAAAAATAATTATCCATTAAATTTCCAATCATCTGCATCTCCCAAGTGTTTGAGACTTAGGCGCTCCCAAAAAAAAAAAAAAAAACCACTTCGAGTTCGTACACACGGCCGACTCTTGAGGGGCCATTTGTAGAAGGTAAAACTTCAACAACCAAAAAGGTGGCATGTGTAAAAAAAATTAACAATTCAACCAATCACAAATTTTCATGTGTCAAGTTGACTTTGGCAGACACACTTGATCAAAATTACATGTGGTTAGAATTTAACAAATTAAAAGTCATCGTGTGTGGTCGAGGGTATAAAAAATAGTAATTATTTTCTTCATTTAAAATAACGAGATAATTATTAAAACCACGGGCCTAGGCCCAAAGCCCAACTCTAACCCTAGCGGATAGAGCCAATAATTAGGGGTCCTTTCTCCTCATTTTTCCACATCCAGCATTGACAGAACTTATAGGCTCAGTCTGCAAGGAGCATCCAGTTACCAAGTAAGAAGGATAAAGACTTGCAAGTTTTAGAAGCAACAATCAGCCATTCCTGGATCTAGATCAAGAACCATTTCAGAGTTCCTCATTTGATTCTGCATTGATCGAAATCAAGCGGTCATACCCTTAAATCACTCAAGTCACTAGGAGATCGAATTAGATGATCACTTCAGTTGTGTTCAATTTAGAGATTGCACCTACATATATAATACCACTACAAAATTTAATTTGTTACTAAATTTCTTGTCTACTTTACTTTAGGATTGAAATTTGTGTTTACAACAGGACATGAGCCAGAAAAATGTAAAAGTGGAAAGAGTATTATACGATAATTGCCAAATATAATACAAAATGCAAGGAGAAGCAAAATTGATGAAAAAATGCAAAGGAAAGAGGTAAAAGAAATGAGGGAAAGAGGAAGACAGGTGGGGAGGGGATTTTATGCCAATCATAAAATTGAAAAAAAGAATTGAAGTTGGGTTTCATAAATGATGGAGACCATCAAGCCCCCTCTCCTACGCTCCTTTCTCAGCTCAAGGAAGACCCTACTAAGCTCAAGGAGGTCAAGGAAGTGGCTAAACTTTGTAGATCAATCTTGGCGATGCCCGACGAGTTGGCACCGGGTTCATTCACTCATAACCCGGTTTTTGTTATTGGTTTGGTGCAAGATTTGGTGGACCCACGGCTTGAGGGCCCACATAATATTTTAGCCTAAGTTTTTAGCTTTCTAATAAGTCCAACCATACTTAAATTGGATCTCATTTGGTTGGGTAATAAGAGACCTCAAAGGCCCAATGTCTAGGCGCAGACCAGTCTGAGCAGTATTCATTGTTTAGGCCATAAGTTTCAAACGGATGGTCCAAATTGAGCAAACTTGTGCTCCCTGGAAACTAAACATCCAGGGCTTTCCAACAAGACCAAAATCACGCAATTTGGCCCAGTAAATGGTGAGATATAGCCATCAAAAGTCAGAGCAGCTGCAAAGGTGTGATAGCATTAAAGAAAGTTAATGTTTGGTGTTCCCAATTGATCCATGAATGGTTGAAGCTGCATTTGGATGTGAGACCTTTCTTGTGCCAAGGGTTTAATGTAAATTATTCAGCCAAGGAGCTAGGTATCTCAAGGAACTCCCCTTTTCCCTTCCCCTTGGTTATTTGTAACTACTCATTAAGTGTGTCTTTTGATGTGGCCTTTGTTTAACTTATGCCCTTTCATTTGCAAGGTTCTCTACTATAAAAGGTCTAGGCATGTGAGGTTGTAGATCATCAGCTTGTACTCAAATTTCAAAGAAATACAAAGCCTTTGAGAGTTCTCAATTGAGCTAGTTTGAAGTCCTAGTTTTATATCTTAAGGTTGGCTACTTTAAGTGGTGCTCTAGGCTCTTTTTGCTCTCCTAGGTGGTGAATTTTCTGTATCCTAGATTGGATAAAGAGAATAGCCCAAGGCTAAGGTTTGAGTGGCTCCCAAGTGGGATTATCTCAAACCAAAGTCTTGATTTATCCTCCCATCATTTTAACCTTCATTCCTTCATCATCACCACATTCCAACCCCTATTCATTGAGCTTGGTCACTCTCATATACATCAATAAACCTGGCAAGAAATCTCCGTAGCAGTATAACTTACAATGAGGTAGTAAAAAAAGTAAATTACAGAACAGATGACTACATTGCTGTCAAGCCCCACTGTAACCAGAACCACGTGTACCCACTAAACTAATTTCTAAGGTTGTGGTTTCGATTCCGAACGAGAAAAATTATTTGCTCTGGATCAAAGCAGCAGAATTTTTTGAGTGAGGTGGTAGCCCCTGAATATGGTGCAAATTCACAAATATGTCCTAAAGACAAAAATATGACCTCACAATTTAATACTAAACAACGTATTTCTCTGTATTTCCAATTTAGTGTCCTAGTTACCACCCATCCCTCTAAAGATAATTTTAATAACAATAAAAGTCCTCAATCTATTCCTAATTTCAATAATTAGGATATTTTCCTATTCCTCTGTAAGAAACATGAAAATTTCATTTACGATTCCCACTCCCATCTATGTACTCCCAAATGTCATACATCATCTTAGTATATTAAATTTTGAGTCTAATTCGTCTTTCTAGTTATATTACCTGCACCTCATCTAAATATTAGTACTTACATTGA
>NCQT01093822.1:12852-23541 GCA_002740465.1 Stenocereus thurberi | reverse complement strand
TGGGATTTTACGGCCACCATATCAGCAGATCGCGACCGAAAATTCTATCACACATTCTAAAAAACTCAAAAATGCTATTGAAAATTTTCAGTACCTGTGTGTGTTACTTTGCATATTCATTTGAGCGGAGTATGCCACTTTAACTGGCTAATGCCAATAACAAATAACTAAATTTGACTTCGATCAAATATTTAAGAATGCTAACAAAATAAAGCAAAAAGAACAAAAAACCTACCAATTTATTACATCTTTTCTCTCAATCGAATATTTGAACCCCCACTTATGTTATATTCCCACTTCCACTTTCTATGGAAGAAAATTGAAGGCAAACACTCTAAAATTCTGCAATCGTGAAGTTCGTCTGTGAAGATCGCAGTAGAAATTGAAAAAATTGGGTGCTTGACTATTGAAGACGAGACTTTTCATCAGCATGTAAGATCTAGGGTTTTTAAGTTGAAAGCTCAGAAATGTTGTTGTGATTGTTGTTTGAAATGCTGTTTTGGTATGCTATGGTTTGTTAGTTTCCATAGAAGCTAAATTTCAATTTAATTAGTTGCGTGATCTAGCTTTTGAAGATTTATTTGTGAATTTGGAAGGGTTGAAAACCCTAATGCTCTGTTTTCCCTGTTGTTGGTGTTTTGGATGGGGCTTAATTTCCTAATTTCACTTAAAATAGGCAAAATGGGTAATGATGGTTCTAAGACAGCATGCTTACATATTTATCATGATTTTTTAAGAGTGAGCCTTTCTTTATGTATGCTAAGGGAGACTTGACTGAGGTGAAATAAACCACGATTGTATGAGTGTTAAAGACAGTACAGATATTGTAGTATGTTAAATTTTTATATTAATTAAGCAATCAACAAAGAGTTATACATATAAGCTTAAATGAAGTTCTAACCCAAAACTAATTGGTAATAGGTGGAGTAGTTCACAAGTTTATTATACATGCTCAAACCCTTTGATTTTACTAATGTGAGATAACACCCACTGTCATATTCTTTGAATTTTTATCAATGTAGGACAATATCCATTTTCTTAGTCCAACATAGTCGAATTAGGTTATGCAATGAAGAGGATTAAGACAGTATATTTTAGCAAGCCAAATGTGCTATTTGAGGAGAGTTTAATTGAAATTCAAAATGATGACAATATTAGAGAGTTAATGGCATTGTGTGAGAGGCATCCTCATATTGATTTGTTTGTGGAGCACACTGATACATATGATGAGCAGTATAATGTGGAAGATGCTCAACATAAGAATGAATTTTTGAGCTACTTTCCTGAGGATGAATTTGATGATTCACACACATCTAATAAGGATAAAGGACTTGAAAGAGTCAGAAAAGACAAGAAGTCATGAAATGAGGAATTAAACAGGGACTTAATGTTAGGCAATGCTCAAACTGAAAGGGTTATGTAAGGGGAGGAGACTAGGGAAATTATCAGGATTCTAATAATGCTGAGAGCCTTGGGTATTTGAAAGTAAGGTGATGGGGGAGAAGGGGAGAAGAGTATAAAACAAAAACAAGGGGCTAGGTATCCAAAATACCAAGACAGTACTAATTTGAGTGTAGACTTGGTTATAGAAATGTTGTTTAATGATAATAAGGTACTTAAGGACGTAATTGATGATTACAAGTGTAACACCCCCAGCCCCTAGGACCAGGAGCGTTACGTTTTCTTACTCCCTACTTAACTTTTGGGGTGAAACGGATAGAGTTTTTCCTAAAAACTGACTGTTTTCAGGCTAAAAGCCTTACAACAAACCCATATAATCAACGAAAGCGTAAAACATTCTAAAATAAGCTCAACGGCTATACGCTGGAGTTCATAACTCAATGAGCAACTTGCTCGGAGTACATCAAACAATATAGTTCATTAATACAGGAGAAGTGAAAGATACAACTCAAGGGTTCACACAACTGGAGTACTGGGGTTTACAACCCAAAACATAACTAATTTCAGCTAAAAGAACAACTGACAAATTAGATGGTTGGCTCATATGGCCACACAGAGCGATTTCTAAGCTAAATGCACTATATGAACTAGAATACTTGTTTACAAACGTTTACAATTCTAGGAATACATTACATGGCTTCGTTAAACATGTAAGACCCGTTTTCAAATAGGCACACATGACACCTTACAAGCACAGATAAACTCCATCTTGGCATAAGTGACTTGGCTTCTATTTATCATAATGTAAATTTGGGGAAAAAGGGAAAAGAGTAATGGGATGAGCAACCACACGCTCAGCGAGTATTCCCCGACTCCTTAAAACCAAAAAACCGTTGCAAGTAGTAATATCTTTAATAGTCACATACCACGTATTCATACTTTACTATCATATTAGGTAATCATAAATCCTTAAGAAAGGATTACTATCCATAAACTTCATTTTAGCCGCTCAAACTCATTTTTAGGTTCCTAAATAACCAAACTTCTTAAAAACCAAGCGCTCAAATCACATAAGCAAGCAACGAGGGCTAAGCACGAAACTTTCTTTCACAGGTTATATGATATACACGTGAGTTATGCCCTGCCGAACCAATTCACTTACACAGGATGCTTAAACACAAGGACTAGAGATTATGCAAGGAGCTTTCTTTCATAGAACATGCACATTCAAACTCATATGCTTGATACATTGTAAGAATATGGCCACATGTTACTTGAAATCGCATTCAATTATGCTTAGGAATCTTTTCAGTAAGCATTCATAGAAATCTTCCTTTCTTTCTTTGAAAACACGTCTCATAACCTCTTGAGGTTCACATCCTTTAAAAGAAATTTCTTTTGTATTGGTTCTTATAGGACCCTTATAAGCTTTTCACATTTCATTCAATCTGGCCTCTTAATGGCCCATAAAACTTTCTTTCTTTCTGAAATACTTAAAATGGCAAATGCCAACTGCTTTTCTTTGCTTATTAGGAAAATACTTCTGATATAAGATCATTACAGGGTGCTAATTGGGTGAGATTTATTCTCAAATCTCATAGTGAGACCTAATGCTCACGCTAAGCTCTTACTCCCGGGATGGCAAGATATAACTCTGGAAAAACCAAGAGTGAAAATAGAATTGAAGAAAAGGCAATGGATGACTTATTTTATGAGCTTGCTATGACTTATTTTATGAGCTTGCTATGATTTGACATTAATCTACACATCCCACAAATGGCTTATGGATTAAGAGAAAATATTTGAAGATGATTTATTTGTAAGCAAAACTCTATTATTTTACTTGACAAATAACTTCAAATTTCACACATGCGTTATTACACTCAAGGCTCTGATTCTTACTTCCACACATCATGTCCTCATATGTTCACACCAGGTGAGCAAACTTTCAAGTGTTCATTTGCTTGAAAATATAAGCTCATGTATAGGGTATTTAAATGACAAGTTTCAACAAAATTAAATGGTAACATAAAGTAGAATTTCATATATTAAAGTACTCAATCCAAGCAATAGTATGTGCAAAATGTGAGCATTATACATCAGCAATGTTGAAAAGCATTCCATATAAAATATTGGACTAAGCATAATAAACTATGCATGTACATCAAACACACTCAGCATTTTGATTCTTCCTGAATTTTATGGATGAAATAAATTTGCAATCTTTTATTTCATGCCCAAAAATGTAAAGGAAAAGCTTACTTTAAAGTATATATGATTAAAAAAAGGCAAATCCGATCATCCAGTAAGGGGAAAAAAAAGGAAGGTTAAAGATGTTTTAAACTAACTTGCTCAGGTGAATGATATTATGAGAGTTGAAATAGATTTGCTTAAAAATTGTTATGACATTCAGATGTGTAAAACAAATAATTTGGTGAAATAAAGTTATGACTATATAAATGTTTTTTTTTTTTGGTTGCAAACTATATAAATACTTAATGGTTTATATATAATGTGCATATAATCCCCTTTTTTGATTGTAAAGGGGAATTTGTAGAAGAAGATAATACATGATCACTTAACAGTTAAGACCAATGCTCTACATCGAGGGCACTTGTATAAGCAATGTCTATAAATTAAAACATCCATATTTCACGGGACATTCTCCATCTTTCAACACCTGCGAAGGATACACAGACACTATTACTTGGATTAATGGCACGATGATCATAGCTCAGTAAGAAGGACACTAAGGAAACAAATTTGAGTTCATTAGGATAGATTCCAGGTACAACTCTATTTCAGCTGCACAAGAGTAAAGCTAGATTATCACAACTATTCAACGTAAGCAATACATGGTAGGAGAAGAAGGATGAGAGATTAAGCAAATAGAAATAGCCAAATGATAGGATATCTGGCTAATAACATATTATGCCCTTGATATTTCTGAGGTTGTGCAACTTCTCTCTAATAGAGTACACAATTCAAAGGTCTGTTAAGTTGCAGCATTTAATTTGAAAGAAAGGCAAACAAACAGAAAGAAAAGATTATATCCCTTCATATGTCCTTAGTTAAGCCCTTTCTTTATCAGGCTACCTTCTTGAAATTATGTGCCTATGTGAACATAGTTTTGTTCAGTTTACATCGAGAGTTCCCATGGCATTGTCTAAGCCATATGGCCATTTGGGTTTTGCGAATCAAAGCCATCATATCATTTCCAACAAGCTAATTCTCTTCAAAGTAGGATTCCTGAAGACTTGAGAGTTATGTCCTTGATAAGGAACCTTTATTGTAGGCATTTAGAATTAGTTGCAAAAGTTATCATAAGTTTGACCTATCATAAAAGAAATCAAGACATGATATAGTCATTAAAAAGGCTTAAAAAAATAAGCTAGAGAAGATAACCTTTGGGGGCATTTCTACAAACAGTTAATGGATATAATTATATTCTTCACAGGGAAATGAATTGTTGAAGCAGTCACACATACCCACTTCATTGAACTACACATGATCCTTCATCAACTTGTGCATACTCATTGCTCTGGCAAAACACCATCTAAGTAAGAGGAAAAATAATCAAAAACCGCTTTTGTAACTTATCTGCTCTGATTATGCAATTCATAAGTGACAGGCCAAAATTGGTCATTGCTCACTATCACTAAAAAATATCCATTGCAGAGTGGTCTCACCCCTCAATCGTCTCCGCTACCAAGTCATACATATACAATGTCATCATAATTTATGGCACATAGCCAATGTAATGCCTACGCAAGTCTAACCTCATGTCATCTCCAACTTTGAACCGGATCCTTGCCAACAGTGAGTTTGTACATTTAACTGTAATGATTGGTATCAAACTTGTACCGGCAACAGGAGATACTAAATTTGAAGCAAAGAGATACACACTGTTTATAACATAAAATCAAATGCAAACATTGGACTTTGTTGATGGTTAAACATTAGATAGTTAAAAGGCAACTTAGAATATTCAACTAAAATTTGTTGCTGTCAACTATTCAAATATAAAGTATGATCTCCTGAATTGAATTTCATCCCAACCAAGAGAAAGACAACAATGAAGGGTGGACGGAGATTAACCCTAATTTGTCTCAAGGATCTTATGCAGTTTAGATGCAAATGACGCTGCATTAGAGGGTGAAGAAGTGCTCTGCGTAAACAACATTTCTTTATCCTATGTAATTCAAAAAAAAAAAATCAAATTAATCACATAAGAAGAATGGGTAGAGATGGTGTGATAGGGATGAGGAATTTTTGTAAGAAAGCCAATACAGAGACCATGGGGTGTGTTCCTCTGGTTCCTCTTCTGTTCTTGTCCATTTCCACTCCAAATGCCAATTTTTCTATGTATTTTAGAATTTCAAAGGATTCCACCAGCAATAATTAAAATAAAGTAAAAATATACATAGTGATTAACGTAGGTGAGAAAAGATGAATTATTGCAAATCCTAAACAACAATAAGGATCTGCACTCAAAGAAAAAGCAAAAAAGATGGGCTACTCATCCCAATGAATAATCAACCGCCTAAACAACATATTTCTAAGTTATAACCCAAACATCACTTACGATAGCCCCTATCCTTCTCCATGTAGTCTCTACCTATCTCCAACCCCAAGCCCTAAAATCAGATACCAACCCCATTATCTCTCTCCTTGATTCATATTCATATGATAATGAACATCGGGAAAACGCTAGAATAATTGAAGAATTTGAGGCTCCTACCTAATTCACAACCCAATGTGCGTTGAAATACTGCTACTCCGAGTTTGAGAATTTGCATTTGTACCCCGCTTGATACCTTGGAAGAAAGAGATAGAAGGAGTTAATAAAAAAAATGTAGAAGCATTGAAACTAAAGCCCATCATATCACATAGCAAGGCAAATTCACTTAGAATTCAACAATAATCTAACCCCTTTTCCATTTGCACATAGTAAGAGTGAGGAGAAAACTTATGGAAAAATCTTACAAAACTCAACCCAAATATATATATTAGTTAACAAAATCGAAGTAGAACAAATTCAGCGTAGCATCGGGAACAAATTAAAACTTCAATTAATAGATTGCATTTTAGAGAAAGAAAGACAGACGGAGTTGATCCAATTTCATCACTAGAACCCCTCAGTGGAGAATTAAATCATGGAAAATTTTGAGTAAGCAAGATCATGGACGGGAAATTCGATATTTCAAGATTGGTGACCATGAAATGCGGGAGGGAGAGAGAGCAGTTAATTTGAGATGGAGTGCGAGCAGTTAATTTGAGATAGAGTGCGGGTAGAAATCACTTTCATGGAGTGATGGAGAGTTTGAGATAAGAGGGTTGTGAAAGCTGGAGACAGAGAGTCTGAGATAGAGGCGGAGGAGCAGGTAATTTATTGAAGCGCTTTTTGAGTTTCCCAAAGCGTGGCCTTATCTGATAAGAAAAAAGGGTATAAAACTATTTGATAAAAAAGAGTTGTATAAATTTATAAACTAATAGCTCAGATTCACTTGATAATAAAGTTTTACGGTTAAGATTACATGGAACTCCGAGAATTTAATCTCATTGCACATTTTGACAGTTTCAAAAATATTGCTATTACGTATTAGATAGATTACATAAAGATGTTTCATTTTTACGGCATCAGCCCAAGATATGAAGATTCATTTTGCCAAATTTGGAGTAATGATTTTAAGGTATAACATAATATTGAAAAATATATATAACACGGCCTTTTTCTTTTATTCGGTCCTAACACCAAGTTAGTTAGGTTTTTTTTTTTAGGTGTGTGTCCTGAACTCATAATTTTAATTACCTACATATCCAGTTTTTGTTTAGGAATAGAAAGTCTTTGTTATGATATGACTAATAGAACAATCGTGGAATTGAATTGATGGAATACCTTGCAAATAAAATGGCCTTACAAGTCTTAGCAATATGTTCAACATTTGCAGGTAGACAATTGTTACAAAAAAAACGTATGTTCTAGTTTTATAACTTTAGATGTAATTGTTTTTCTAACAAACACGTTCTAATGTGTATTATTTTGATTTCTGATGCAAATGTTTTTATGTAGTAGTTTGGTTGCTGCAAAAAAATACATTGCTCAAAAGTATATTTTAGAGGCTCAAAAAAGTGTTGACTTAACTATTGGATCAGATGAATCAGTGAAATTATGATCATTGTTTCCAGAGGTGATGTTTTAAGTCGTATTTCCAAAGTTGTGTTTATGGAAATTGGCATCAACACCTATACAAGCATCAAATTAAAATTAGATGAGGGGTCTACAAAAGTTTTAATGCAACATTTGAAAACATATATTTCATTTTCACTCTTCCATTGTTAAACGTAATAAATTTTAATTATTTAATTTATTATATATTATCTATACCACTCTACACAGACTTAGCACTACCCGATGCAGAAATAGTACCATACTTCAGATTGATCCGTGCAACATATAAATATGTACATAAACATATGTCAACAAGAATTATGTGTTACCCCTTGTCTAAGTTTTTTTATTTTTCACTACAAAGACGAAATAAGTACATTGATTTACTTATTGAATATAGTCTTCTTTTAAAAATATATATATAAATTCATAGTTTTCTTGAACTATCTTGGAGTTCCTATTAAACTTTCTAAGCTATTCAAAAATATCATTGAAAAATTTTCTTGTCTAAGCGTGCAATAAATGATAGAATTGTTTATGACAAGTCAAAACTTATTCCTTAGTAAAACCAAACACACCTCCTTCCATTCATTAAAGAGCTCACCGACCTTTGTCAAATCACTATTTCTCTCTCTAGAGTGTGAATCCAAGGAAGAAACACCATTATTGTGGTGGATGAAGCTTGGGCATTGGGAATTGAAGTCAACACTGAGCTTGGTGAACAATGGTAGGTTTATCAAACATAATGTGTATAAAGTGAAAATCTGTGTCCTCCATGTCTGTCTCTCTTTGTTTGTGTTTGCCTTTATATGCATGTGCGATTTATTGTGGCAAAATCTGAAAAAGGGGTTGCACAAATTAAAGAAAATCAAAAATTTTTTGAACATTTTACTGAGAACCCACTTCAATTTTGTTCATAAGCCCACTTCAGTTTTGTTGACAAACCCATTCATCATCTTCATCACCAGAACCCAATCGAAGAAGAATAAATGAGGTTATGTTATGAAAAGGATTATAAATTTTCCCCCACAAAAAGAAAACATAATGACATGCTTTTTTTGGGGGGGGGTTCAAATGTATAGGGATTTAAGTTTTAGGGTTTAACTCGTAATTTTACCCGGTTTGGTTGCTACTACTGGCGGTTATTTTTTTTTATGACGTGTTTTGTATATGTTGCTGAATTGAGTATAATTGGTTATTTACGTGCAAGATGTTGAAGTAAGGGATTTAATTGTTAATTTTAAGGGAAAATAAATACAAGTTCTTGATGTTGTGTTAGAGAAATATCATATGATTGATCTATTAAGTGGGGTAGAATGTCTTAGGCATGTTGGGTTGACATGGCACCCACCTACTAGGGAAAAGCAGAGGTTCCCATTGAATGTTGATGATGATTAGGGGAATTTGTGTACTTCTTGGGAGAATAAGAATATCAATGTAGCAATACCAATATATGTGGTTGAACTAAGAAAGGCTTCTGCTACTGAGTTGACTGATGCAAGTCTTAATATGTTAAAGAAGTCAATGCCCATAAGCTAGCCCCAATTAGGATCAAGTAGCCCATGATTAAGTGATATTGACAGTGATTCTGATAAATTGATGATACTGGGGGGGAGATATATTACCAATGGTCTAGGTACAAGTACAGTGGTAGATGTTAAGGATCTAAGTTTAAGCCAAGCTAGGGAGTGGCCAGACACTTGGATAATAAATCCAATGTCACGACCTCAAAATTGTACCAACATCCTTATAGGACCACTACCAAAGGAGGCCCCACCACACTAAGCTATGAACTTTGCGCCTCCGAGGTGCTAATGCTTCCCGCATGGAGAAACAATAGACATCATTTATCTTCAAAATTGATGGTAGAATACCACACACTAGATCATTGGGCCTGCAACATAATACATCCCAGGTTCAATCCCAACCCAGCCAAATCCAAGTCTGGTCATTTATCTTCAAACCAAAAAACAATTGCACAGATCAAAACCGAATATCATGTACTATATTTGCCTCTAAAACCTATTTCACCCATATCAAAATCTAAATGTATGATTTCCAGGCCTGTCTCCCCCTCATCTCAAAAAACAACCCAAACTGGATCCAGACCAGACTTTCCCATCTCTGCCTCACCTACACCAAATCGAAACCCATCCACTCAGTCCCCAATCTTAACCAAGCATGTCTCCCCCACATCCTAAGGGAGAACCCAAAACAAATCACAACTAACCTCTCCCCTCTCTGTCTCACCCACATCGAACCCCAATCCATCCATAAAGTCCCCAACCTTACACAAGCTTGTCTCTCTCGCATCCCAAAGGAGACCCCAAATCAGATCACTGCTAACCTTTTCCCTCTCGGTCTCACCCACACTAAACTCTAACCCATTCACTCAGTCTCTAACCTCACCCAAGCATGTCTCCCCTATATCCCAAACCAAATTCCAAACTAGTTCTCAAAGCAGACCCCAAACCAGATCCCAAACCAAACCAAACCAAGCTCACCAAGTCCTGTTTCTTCAATACCAAATTCTGTCTCTTCTTTACTCGAGCTAGATCCTAACCAACCCTTCACGTTCACCCCCTAGGACACCAACTAGGAGGACAATAAGGAGTTTATAGTCTTCTTCATTTCACAGTACAAACCTCTCCACTTCCTAGAACACCAATGGATGCTGAACTAACCATGTTAACATTGTTATTAGAGGACTTAGCTGACTTTGATGTAGTTAACCTAAACAGAGAACCTCAACCATAAGAAGGTGATAGTGATGTTGGTTTGGGGGTGATGTTGTGAATGGAGAGCTTGTAAATGATGATATTGATGATGATAGCCAAGATGAGGACATTTTTTATTGATAGTCAGATACCATTTGATTATGATGATGATGTATCTCTTAATGATGAGACCTTCCCCAATGACTTTGATAATGACATAGATTTAGAGGGTAAGACTGAGTAGAGGACGAAATTTCGAAGGAAAATTATTCAAGATGATGATGATCACATGCTTTTGGTCAACAAAATGGCTAACATATTGAAGAGAAGGGTGATGTGGAGTACGAACAAAGATGGCGACATTAGTTTAGAACCTGGCCACATGGTCATCTGCAAAGA
>NCQT01093780.1:13764-24560 GCA_002740465.1 Stenocereus thurberi | reverse complement strand
AGAAAAAAAGATATTTTTTAAGGATAAAATTCAGCCGAGCATTTTGGAGTCATTCTAGCCAAGCAAACATAACAACACACACACACACACCCTCTCTTCTCCTTTTTCTCTCTAACCTCACGGCTGCCCCTCCCTCCTGCTGCTGTTTGCTACTATTTCAGCCAGCCAGAGGTTGTCTCTGACCACCATAACCACCACCAACCATCTCTTCCACCTCACACCACATACATCTCTTGCTTCCAAGCATCAAAGTGAGTAAACCCTAATCTTGATCTTGTTGATTTTGATTTTGATTTTAGTTTTGATTCTTGTTTTGATGCTTATGATCATTGATCATGATATTTTGATAAGAAATAAGAGTTATTTTGGTGTTGATCATGGTGGAGTTGAGCTTGAATCATGCTAGGGTTTAGGGATGATCATGTTCATGCAGGCTTAAGTTAAAACCAAGTTTATGGATTGATTTGTATTTGATTTTATAATCTTTAGTTATATTGGTGATTATGATGATGTTTTGGGCGATTTGGAATGATTGGAAGTGAGGATTTGTGTGAAAAGAGAGGGAAAAGCTAAAACAGTGAGGACTGGAATTTCAGAAAAATAGGGCAGACTTTGAGATTAAACTGGTAATGATTGGCCTATGGGAAAATTATGATTTTGGTGGGTAGATATCTCAGTGTGCTAGCTTTCAAATGGATTTTGAATTGCCTTAATCCGAGGTCTATGGAAAACGTTATGGTTGTTTTACCAAAACTACGCAGAATAGGACCAAAACTGACACACTTGTGTTTTAGCCCAATTTTGGGAACCCTATTGTGGGAATCATGTTTTGTGTTGTAAATTAAAGTTTTTAGAACTTCTTAATATTGTCATATTGGAGTTTTAGGTCTCCATTTGGGGTTTAGGTTGAAAGTGATGAAGTTTTGAAGTGAATTGACCTGCTTTGGTGTAAATTGGACTGTTATTGCAATTTCTGTGCAGCGTATACTTGGAGGAAAATTCTAAAAATTTTATTGTAGATTTTTCATATTATTTTTAAATTTCCTATAAGATTTCATGAATTTTGGTTGAGTATTTTGAGTTTGGTGATTTTTTGAAGCTTTTTGATTAATTATGTAAAGAGCAATAAGAAAGATTACGTGAGATTGATCATGCGCCTATTTTGTGTATTTTGGGCCAAGTAAGGTCATTTAAGGGGGAAATGAATATTCATGAACTTTCATGGAGCTTTTCGCTTGATTAATGAGAAAGAAGAAGGCAAGTATACAATTTGAGAGCTTGTTTACGAGTTTTAGATCATTTATGGATTTTACAAAGAAAATACCACATTTAATGAGCTCAATAGCTTCTATTGAGTTCAATGATTCGTTTGCAGTGGAATTTTATATCTAATAGATTTATGAATGAAATATCAGAAGTGGGGAGAGTTGTGACTCAGAAACCATATTTCTCAGACCAAGTTATTGCAGTTTATGCTATTTTGAACCAATATATATCTCTCTTGGCCTCAAACCTTTATTACTTACTCACTTCAGAATATATCAAATGTATTTATCCAACCAATCTAGTGCACTCGCTGTTATCTTAAACCAAGTTATACATCAGCAAGTTTTAAACCCGTATCAGTAACCTATTTCAAAAAAGGCCATGAGCACTCTCACAATTATTACTATCAAGGCCTTTTCCTTTGTAATTCCATTTATCTTATTGTGGACTATTTTACTTCTATTTACCTTATATTGGANTTAATTACGTTCATCAATTCAATTTTGAAGTTATATTAAAGTACCCACGTTATGTATACCATTTAATTACTCAATTTCTGTTACACATACTTTTACTTAGTCAATTATGCGAGTAAGGATCATTTACTCACAGCACATACTTACAATTACATTTATGAAATAGAGTTGAGGCTTAGTTATCATTTTCCATTATGCATAAGTGTTATTAAGTCAGAACATATTTGCCAAGTCAGATGACATTTATGAAACAGCTGACTTGTATCAAGTCAGATGACATTTTTAAAGACTTAAGGTACATCAATTGCCTGTATCTTCAGAAACCAGAACATATTTATCAAGTTATAACTCTTAAGGAGTTTATCAATGAATCAGTTTATATAGTGATTTACCATTTAACTTGTGACCCCGTCAGATATCATCTATAGGGTGTCAGCCTATCATTTAACTGCACGGCTTTAGGCCAACTCTTGGTCGAATTGGCAAGTGTATATCTATGTATAGATCATATCATTACAAAGGGTTCACATCCAGATAATAATGAGCAATTCAATTTCATATTACTCTCTCATTTTCATTGTTATTACGAACTAAATGAGTTGCAAAAGTGGGTACCCATTAACAGTATTTCTATGCTCATTTTACAATACAGGAATGCATGTATGGAGTTTTTGCTCACATTTTCAAATTGTTTTCACGTTTTCCATTTTAGGTGATGAAATATCACATGTTTCTCCACTTAGCAAGCCCTTTTGGAAGTCAACAGATGCTCAGAGTAGGTTCAGTATAGCATGAATGTTAGAATCGACCTCAGGGTCAAGTTAGTTCTATATTCAATATACTTGTGTAGTGTGGAGTGCAAGTTAGCACATGGTACGATTACATTGATGGTATTGAAGTTGAACTATTATTGACCTTGATCTTGAAGTATTTCAGTTAATAGATTTTATGTTTGTGAACATGAGTTGCAAGATTAAATGGTTTCAGTGAGCCTTGTCCTTATCAGGACGGCGGTAGCGCCTTCTATTATTAAGTCTTCTGATGCAGATTTTCATAAATCATGTCATTAGCATTTTGGAGGCGTTATAGATTTGGTATCAGAGGTAAGGTTTTAAGAGCTACTGTGAGCTATCAAGTGTTTATGAGTTAGCTATCAAGGTGTATATGAGTTATGTTAGAGTAGTTAAATGAGCTATTGACTATAAGTTCATATGTATGGGCATATATGGAGGAACCATTTTAATTTGGGTGACTCAATCATTTGGTAATATCATGAGATTCAAGCATGAGTAAAGTGGACTGTGGAACCATTTGTGTCCCTTATTGGTGAGGCATGCTCTCATTTATCTGGGAGTTGTATTGCATGTTTCGTGTCTCTTATTTGTTTAAATTTTTATCATCGTGCACTCCGGGTGTGTGACTCGTTGAGTTATGAACTCTGACCTGTGCCCATTGAGCTATTAAAGTATTTCTCTCCATTTCAGGTATCTATTGTAAGGCTTTAAGCCTGAATTTTAATCAATTTTTAGGCGGAACTGTCTTTGTTTTGCCCCAGGATTTGAGAGTCCTATTGAGGTGTGTTAATATGCCTACTCTTGGGTACAGTGATGGTTAAAACCTAATGTGGGGATGCCATTTGCAAATTCGTAAGGGATTAATATAGTGTCAAGTTAGATGTAAACCTTTTAGATGAGGAAATGCCTTGTGGGGCAATATCTTTGAGGCGAACCAGTATGAGATGAACACTACAATGAGTGCTTATGTATGATGATAACAATTAGCAGCTGATGGTGTGCTACTTAGCATTATATACGTGGTACAAGTGAGATTAAGCTGCCATGTATCGGAATCATCTGGTCTGGATGCTAAGACTTTACATCAACAATGCTCCCATTACTTTCTGTAATTGACTTATTTCTGCCCTAGTTGCCTTGAATTGTTCAGAGGCATCATTTTTTTGCTACTAACACTCTCTTGAGTTGCAGTGGAGTATTTATGGAAAAATTCATGTGTCGTATGTGGGGAGTTCTTTAAACGAATCTAAGCAACCTTTCTTATAGGCAATTCAAACCCTGACAATCATTGTTGTTTCACTCTCTATTTCCATAATGAGCCCATAATGACCCCAAGTGTGCATTACTGTGTGAGTTGCAGTTCTTCCTAAGCATATTTGAATCATTCTACTTGCAGCTCAGTCATCACCAAGTTCCTATTTTTACTGTCACCTACTTGAATTCCTTGCTTCTATTTGGGAACTATTCATTTATCGCTTGCAAAGCCTTTGTTGCTTTAGACCCAGTCATTGAGTGCCATTTCAGCAATTAAATGTATCCATATTGTTCGTGTTTCTATAGCATCGTAATGTTATGCTGGCATACTACTCTATGGCCGTGACTGCATGTCGTTATTCAAGTTATTTTGGTAATCCTTTCTTTTCTAGTACAGGCCAGCTTGGTAATGATAAATAATGAGTTGTGCTATTTCCATCTGCCAGCAGTTTTGAAGTTTATATGCCTACCTAAGACTTTCATTTACTACAAAATGTATTATTGATGGATGTCATCATGTTCAGTCATAAGATTGACTTCTTCGTCTCGACGTATTGTCCTTTCAAACACCAGATGAATAAAATTTTCCTTGTGATGGTGTTGACCCTTATTTCCGTCATTTTACTTACATACAGATACCGTATGACTTTTCAAAAGCCGCTTTGGTAACCTGTTTCATTTCTTCACCTTCATTACTTAATACTCCATTCTAACTTCATAATATCGATCATTTACTTTACTATCATGACCATCATGAATAAATTGCATGTCTTGTATATGCAGGTCATTTCTATGCCTTGCCTCTTTCATCACGATTCTTTGTCCTTGCATTCAGTCAGCTTACATGTCAGTCCTTTCTAACCAATAAGGAAATATCTTTGCAAGACTTCATGTTGTGGTTATATCTCTTTACATTTTAGATTACCCCTCTGTCATTTTAATTTACTGAGACCAGTAGGCAGTTGAATGTTTATCTTTTATACACATGCCTTTGGTAGTATTGCTGGAACCATATTCACTAGACATTCAATCCAGTTTGATTGGTAGATCTGGTATCATTATGGGGGTGAACTGACTGTGTACTTACAGGACTAAGATGATTGGTAAGGATCTTAAGGTTAGCTTGAGAGATGAGGATTGGCTAAACGTGCATTTCTACGGGCCGAGGGAAGAAAAGCCCTATTTATCCCCCAAGTACATTGTGCAATAAAGTGAATTATCATGTCAGTAATGCATTAAATATTAGTGATTTATCAACCACACTCGGTATATCTGTATCCATATTTACAGTTGGTGGATTTAGAGATGTTTTATCTGAGGACTTTCAGGACTGTTTTCCCCCAAGAAACCTTGATTTTCAGATCAACCTAGTTCAAGGTGCTCAATCCATTTTCAAAACCCTATCATATGAACCCCAATAGAGTTCAAAGAATTAAAGATTCAGTGGATGAATTATAAGGGATTTGTTTGACCAAGTGTGTCGCCGTAGGGAACCTCCGGTTTATATAAAAAAGAAAGACAGAATCTTATGGTTGTATACTGCGTGCAGAGAGCTGAACAAAATCACAATCAAATATAAGTGCCCTATACCTTGCACAAATGATTTATGGGATTAACTGTCAACAACAGATGCCTTTTCTAAGAATGATTTAATGTTCAGATATCACACCTAAATCATGTAACCAAACTTTATCTTTTGCAAGAATACCCGTTTATAGTAATTCTTGTTTCCTTGTCTCATCTGGAATACTTGATACTATCCAATGTTGTTTAATCTCCCTTGTATTTTAACCTGATGTTTCCTATTAGCATGATCTTCCATGTCCTTGCAAACCTATTGTTAAATGTGCAATGCATTTTTATACGACCTTATCTAGTTGTCAACATTGCAGTGCTCTTAACCTTCACCATCTTTATTTCATGGTCATGAGTTGTCGTTCATCCTGTTGAGAGCTGATTCACACATCTACCTTACATCTCATTTATTCACAATGACAAGCTCGTATAACTTGTTCTGAATTCATAATGTAATTCAACTCTCATTAGTGTGGATGATTGCGATTGTCACAATCCCTTTACTCTCTTTATTTTGAACTTCAATTCTCACACATATATCTTACATTCTGACAAATAAACTTCTGCATTCTCTATTTCATCTCATTGTTGTACTCGAATTGAATTCATATGAATAAAGGCATGTTCCTATTATAGCTTGCTCAATCTATTTTTCTATCAATTACACTTTGCTTGTCCAATCTAGTTGCCTATCTATTGCATTTTTCTTATCCAATCTATGTATATATTTATTGCACATTGCTTGTCCCATCTATCTATTGCACTTATCTTGTTCCTTGCGGCTATAAAGTCACCTAGTTGAAGCTCAGTTGCTTGTCATCTTGTTTTCAATTCATCAGTTAAACCTGAGTATAACCATGCCATCTTTCTCCTTGGTTGATTATTTATTGGACCTTTATGATCCATATTTATAAACCACAATTCTTATGGCATTATATTTCAGAAATCATGATACACTTGTGGTTATCTTTATTCTAACTAGCCCGTGATAATCGCTCCTTTATTTGCCTTTTTTAGTCTCATTGTTCATTTCCTTTGTTTGCAATGATTCCCTTGGCTGGGAATTTCATCACTCTCATCCCTAACCATGGCTATTTCATTGCTCATTATCGACCGGGAGTAGATCCTTGAGTAGTCTGATAAGGGGAGATCATGTGATGCATTAGAAATATCAGATGCGGAGATTTCGATAAGGGCATAATCCCGAGCACTGTCTAATTATATTGGAGTGAGTCAGAAGAGACATTGAGTATAAGGTCAGAGCTAACCGCAGCAAGCATTAAGAGGGAAAATTCAAGTACATGTTGAGCTAATATAAGGTTGACAAAAGAGTTGTGCTGGCAAAATAAGGAAATAACTAAAGTCTCAGATGGGTTATGAAGTATTTCAAAAAGCTTTTCTAATCAAAGTAATAAGAGAACGACTATCCAAGGACAATTAGGGACTACCAGTTACATGGGGCCTTATGATTCATTGAAAGGTTAAATCGTGTAGCTTATTAACTCCACTTTCATGTTGAACCCGAACACGTATATAATGTGTTTTATAGCTCATAATAGTATCAGAGTACTATCAGGGTATACAATAGTTTCTATTAGTGGACAAGGTGATGAACCAGTAGTGAGCACCTCCTCTCTAATAACAAGGTTCTTTTCTTTCAAAGAGAATATCAATTTTGACTCTAAGCAATTGAGTTCATTGAGGATATTGTATGAGAAGTACACAGATCGACTACTTAAACAGGGGATTAAGCAGTTATATAATACGTAGACACCCTTAGTCGGAGTATATTAGGCAAATTATACATCTTCAGAGGGAAGCAATGGGAACCAATGACCACCCATGTATTTTTAAAGCAGCATTGCATACATTTGGCAAGCGTCATAAGTTTCGAGGATGAAACTCTTTAAGAGGGGAAGGCTGTAATAACCTGAACCTAACCCATATTTATTTATTTAAGTCATATTTGTTTATTTAATTAATCACGTTTATTTATTTAATTTATCAAATTTATGGATTTAATCACTCATGGTTATTTGTTTAACCAGATCATGTTTCTTAATTCAATTATACTCAATTTATATATTTACCGAATTACCTTATGTCATTTAAATTTTTCCCATTCATTTATCGCATTTAATCATCCCGATTGGGGGATATTTTATTCGGATCCCATTTTGCAATTCAAGTTTCATTGATTGTTAATTTAAGTTTCATTGATTGATTAAATTTCAAGTGAATCGATATTAGGTCTCGATGATTATAATTGAACATTAAATTATTTTTCGCAATGTCACAAAAATTTAATTTTTAGCCATGCAAAGTATTTGGGCTCAAATTCATTAAGTTCGGCCTAATTAATTTAGGTTCGATTTGCAGCCCGATTCATTTTGGGTTAAAATTTTGGCCCGAAAATTTTGGTGTGATTAAATTTAGTAAATTACTATCATTTATACCTAAGTTTAATTAGCGAAAAAGATATTTTGGAAGGATAAAATTCAGCCAAGCACCTTGGAGCCGTTCCAGCTAAGCAAACATAACAACACACACGTGCACCCTCTCTTATCCTTTTTCTCTCTAACCTCATGGCTGCCCCTCCCTCCTGCTACTGTTTGCTACTATTCTGGCCAACCAGAGGCTGCCTCCAACCACCACAACCACAGCCAACCATCTCCCCCACCTCACACCACATACATCTCTTGCTTCCAAGCATCAAAGTGAGTAAACCCTAATCTTGATCTTGTTGATTTTGATTTGATTTTAGTTTTAATTCATGTTGTGATACTTGTGATAATTGATCATGATATTCTAATAAGAAATAAGAGTTATTTTGGTGTTAATATGGTAGCATTGAGCTTGAATCATGCTGGGGTTTAGGGATGATCATGTTCGTGCAAGCTTAAGTTAAAACCAAGTTTATGGATTGATTTGTATTTGATTTTGTAATCTTTAGTTATATTGACAATTATGATGATGTTTTGGGTGATTTAGAATGATTGCAAATGAGGATTTGTGTGAAAAGAGAGAGAGGGAAGCTAAAACAGTGAGGGATGGAATTTTAGAAAAATAGGGCAGACTTTGGGATTAAACTGGTAATGATCGGTCTATGAAAAATTATGATTTTTGGTGGGTGGATAGCTCATTATGTTAGCTTTCAAATGGATTTTGAATCGCCTTAATCCAAGGTCTGTGCAAAAAGTTATGGTCGTTTTATCAAAACTGCGCAGAATGGGACCAAAGCTGACACATTTGTGTTGTAGCCTTATTTAAGGAACTCTATTGTGAGAATCATGTTTTCTATTGCAAATGAAAGTTTTTAAGGACTTCATAATATTTTCATATTGGGGATTTAGATCTCCATTTGAGGTTTAGGGTGATAGTTATGAATTTTTGAGGTGAACTGACCTGCTTTGGTGTAAATTGGACTGTTATTGCAATTTCTGTGTAGCGTATACTTGGAGAAAATTTCTAAAAATTTTACTGTAGATTGCCGATATTATTTTTGAATTTCCTATAAGGTTTCATGAATTTTGGTTGAGTACTTTGAGTTTGGTGATTTTTAGAATTCTTTTGAGTAATTATGTAAAGAGCAATAAGAAAGATTAAGTGAGATTGATCATGCACTTATTTTGTGTATTTTGGGCCAAGTAAGGTCATTTAAGGGGGAAATGAATATTGATGGGCTTTCATGGAGCTTTTGGCTTGATTAATGAGAAAGAAGAAGACAAGTATACAATTGAGCGCTTGTTTATGAGCTTTAAATCATTTATGGATTTTACAAAGAAAATACCACATTTAGTGAGCTTAATAGCTTCTATTGAGTTCAATGATTCGTTTGGAGTGGAATTCTATATTTAATAGATTTATGAATGAAATATGAGGAGTCGGAAGAGTTGTGACTTAGAAATCATATTTCTCAGACCAAGTTATTGCAATTTATGCTATTTTGAGCCAATATATATCTATCTTAGCCTCAAACTTTTATTACTTACTCACTTCAGAATATATCAAATGTATTTATCAAGCTAATCTAGTACACTCGCTGTTATCTTGAACCAAGTTATACATCAACAAGCCTTAAACCCGTATCAGTAACCTATTTCAAAAAAGGCCACGACCACTATCTCAATTGTCACCACAAAGGCCTTTTCCTTTGTAATCCCATTTATCTCATTGTGGACTATTTTACTTCAATTTAATTTATATTAGATTTAATTACTTTCATCAATTCAATTTTGAAGTTATATTAAAGTACCCACGTTATGCATACCATTTAATTACTCAATTTCTGTTACACATACTTTTACTTATTCAATTATGTAAGTAAGGATCATTTACGAACTACATATCCTTACAATGACACTCATGAAACAGAGTTGAGGCCTAGTTATCATTTTTCATTATGCATAAGTGTTAGCAAGTCAGAACATATTTATCAAGTCAGATGACATTTATGAAACAGCTGACTTGTATCAAGTCAGATGACATTTTTAAAGACTCAAGATACATTCATTGCCTATATCTTCAGAAAGCAGAACATATTTTTCAAGTTACAACTCTTAATGAGTTTATCAATGAATCAGTTTATACAGTGATTTTCCATTTAACTTGTGACCCCATCAGTTATCATCTATAGGGCGTTAGCCCATCATTTACCCGTACGGCTTCATGCCAACTCTTGATCAAATTGACAGGTGTACACCTATGTATAGATCATATCATTGTAAGGGGTTCACATCCAGATAATGATGAGCAATTCAGTTTCATATTACTCTCTCATTTTCATTGTTGTTACGAACTAAATGAATAACAAACGCGGGTACCCATCAACTGTGTTTCTATGCTCATTTTATAATACAGGAATGCATGTACTGAGTTTTTGCTCACATTTTCGAATTGTTTTCATGTTTTCCATTTTAGGTGATGAAGTATCACATGTTTCTCCATTTAGCAAGGCCTTTTGGAAGTCAACAGATACTCACTGTGGATTCAGAATAGCATGAATGTTGGAATCGACCTCAGGGTCAAGTTGGGTCTATATTCATATGCTTGTGTAGTGTGGAGTGCAAGTTAGCACATGGTATGATTAAGTCGATGGTATTGAAGTTGAGCTGTTGTTGACTTTGGTCTTGAAGTATTTCAATTAGTAGATTTTATGTTTGTGAACATGAGTTGCAAGATTAAATAGTTTCGATGAGCCTTATCCCTATCAGGATGGCAGTAACGCCTTCTATTATTAAGTCTTCCGATGCAGATTTTCATAAATCATGTCATTAGCATTTTGGGGGCATTACATGTGATAAAACTGGGCATGTTGCACTTGACTGTTGGCAACGTTTTAATCACAAAGAAAGGTAATAAAATCTCAGCACTACTTGCTTCATCCCTTGTTAATTCTAGTGATTAATCATGGTATGTAGATTCTGGAGCA
>NCQT01093761.1:27489-37537 GCA_002740465.1 Stenocereus thurberi | reverse complement strand
CACCAGGCCTGATATCTCTTATGCAGTTTAGCATTTAAGTCAGTTCTTGCAAGCACCAAGGGAGTCACATTTACAAGCAGAAAACCATGTCTTAAGATGTCTGAAAGGAACCGCAAGTACGGGCCTATTTTATGCCAAGACCAGTCCTTTGCAATTGACTGCATTCTGTGATGCAGACTGGGGAACTTGCAAGCTATCTGCAAGATCCCTCATAGGATTTTGCATTTTCCTTGGCTCTTTCTTGGTTTCATGGAAAACTAAAAAGCAAAAACTATAACCAAGTCTTCCATTGAGGCAGAATATAGAGCCATGTTAGCAACTACTTTAGAGCTTGAATGGCTACGCCAACTTTTATAGGATTTACATGTCTCAGTCCCTTTACCTATTACTATGCACTGTGACAACAAAGTAGCTATTCACATAGCTGAAAATCTAGTGTTTCATGAGAAGGCCAAGTATTTTAGGATTGATTGTCACTACACCAAGGACAAATTGCTGGAAGGTTTCCTACAGCCAACACATTTGACCTCCAAAAACCAATTGGTTGATTTAATCATGAAGCCTCTTGCGGAATTTCAGCATAATTTTCTAAGTTCAAGGTTAGGTTTGTTGGCTGCTCCACCAAATCCACCTTCAGGGAGGGCTGTTGAGAATATCAGCCTCTAACTAGTCATGCCACATCAGCGACATGCTCGTAACTAACTTTATTCCATCATTTAGTAAGTTAGCTCATCTTCTTCCTTAGTTGATTAGCAGCTCCATTGTATATATATATTGACAGTGGATGTATGTATAGGTAGTTCTTTTCCCAATATTGAAAAATCCTTTCTCTAAAATCTCTTTTCCTCTTATTCAAGAACTCATAGCTATGGCTTAAGTTTACACAGTAAAAAGGTTATAAGTACGAGGTACATGCATAAATTGGGACACAAGGTTAACCGCATAGCAAATATCTGGCCTGTTCATAGTCAAGTACTGCAAAGCGCCAATCATGATCCGAAATAGGATTATTAATAACAGCCAAGTAGTTAGCAAGTACATTTATTTCATGAAGCTAGGCATCCATTGATTAGCTTTCTTGCTTGCGTATGGCAGTGAGGCGTCTTTTGAGCTCCATACAACGAGCGAGACTTTCAGTGAGAAAATGCTGATGGACTCTATGCCATATTTGACGGAATGCAGCAAAACGCAGCCCTCGACCCCCATATCACTGTAGATAGTTGCAAATAGCCTTGATCAAATTTGCTGGTGAACTTTGCTCCAAGTGGAATAGGCTAGGTTAAGAAGTGTATGCCCAGAAGTATCAGTCACAGTAGGAGAAGGCGGCATAAGTGAACCATCAACATAGGCAAGGAGCCCATAAGTAAGGAGATGAGCTGTAAATTGGGTTCACTAAGTTAAATATTCCTCAGATTTGTTAAGAGGATGAGTAACCACACTAGTGATATTGGGAATGCTGACGGAGAAAGATTATGGCAGGGAAATAGAAGAGCTGAGGTGCATGTTCGTGAAGACATGATGAATAGCGACTGCTATGGAAGGAGGGGAGCTGCTAGTAGAGCCAACTTCAAAGGTATTAGAGGGAAAACGGGGATGAGGTATAGAGGGCATGAAAAAGCTATGGGGAATTGTGAGCTGAAGAAGAGAAGAGGAGATGAGATAGTGATAGATTAGTGACAGTGGAAGTTTGCTGTGGAATTAGAGCAGAGGCCAAATTTTGATGAGCATCATCAACAGGACTAGGACTAGGAGGTGTATTGCTGACGAGCGGCTGTGTATTATTTGGAGGAGTTAAAGGTGTGCCATTCACAGTGGAGGAAATATCTTCAAGGCCAAAAGAAGTTCTTGGAGGGTTAACCACAGTGGCATGTGGAGAAGGAAAAGAAAAACGAGAATTAAGAACAATCGTGCTAGGTAATTTCAGAGATATGACTCTGATACCATGTAACACGAATTGAATAATCATAGGCTCATACTAACTAGAGCCCCTAGATTCCTTTATATATCATAGAAGATGTACAAGATACAATATGAACAAGATAAATTTGTTTCCTAATACAAGTAGGTACTAGTTTCCAAATACAATTGAGTTTCTAATATTATCCTCTATTAGAACCATTAATCTACTGCGAAGCTGTGTCTAATTGCTCGTGTTATTGTTATAAGTAAGATAAATATTATACCATTTACAATGTGCTTTAATTATCAACACTAATCTTATTGATTGTAACAGGCGTTGTCAATAGCAAAGGTGGTACCAACAGTAAGAGATGCATTGGAAGGACTTTATGAGACAATGTTACCAAAATGTGTAATGGCAGCAGAGTTGGGGTGTGCTTCAGGTCCCAACGCTTTGATGATGATACCGCAACTCATTGATGTCACATATAATGCATATAGAAACAAGATGGGTATTATCAATGGCAAAAATGAAATCGTGACCCCTGAAATCAAAGTTTTCCTGAATGATCTTCCAGGAAATGACTTCAACACAATTTGTAGATCACTTCCTAGCTTCCACAAACAACTGGAGAAAGAGAGAGATGGTGACGTTGGGCCATATTTCATCTCTGCTACTCCTGGATCATTTCACAAAAGAGTCTTCCCTTCTAACTTCCTCAATTTTGCTCACAGTTCCAACAGTGCTCATTGGCTTTCTCAGGTTAGTGCAAATTCTGGCTACAATCGATTCTCTTTGGTCTTTAGTATATGGACAACATTAACGAGAGGGAGCAATAAAGGGAAGCTTCAAAACTGACTTTTCACTTGACAGATACTTTAAACTTATCTCATGGAGTACAAAACAACATGGACAAACTTGTTGCAATAAGAGCTTAAATCTTTGTTGTAGGCCTACTGTAACACTTTTTCAACATCTGCATTAAATGAGCATTGCATTAGACCTAATGCAATGGTTTTCAGTCCTAATGAAACTACATCTATAACCGTTGCAGAAATTACAGACATAAAAAATGTTGCCATGAGTCAATCTTTGCAATAATTTTAAGTAAATGCTAAGGCAACATATTCGTTATCTATTGCAATGCTTCGAATCAATACAAAGTCAAATGCCTTTTAAATAGTGACCATCTTTAGACAACATCATCATTTCTTCGAAGTCGCCAATTTTCCTATTTATTGATGAAAATTCTTGTATTATATTTGATCAAATTTTACCAATAGGTTACTATACATATACTAAAATACATAGTCACAAATACACATGAAAAAATTAACTATGCAATAAATTTGTCCTAAATTGAACGACATTAAAAAAGGACCAAAAAAACCCCAAATGTGCCAATGTCATCCTTCACAAATTACTTTTGCTTCTAGCAGCATAGATGGCCAAGTACCCCTGCAATGTATGTACCTATTGGTGAACACCAAAAGAAGGGGGAAGGGGGGGACATAAGAATGACATAATGGTGTCATGTATACATTAGTTGTGTAGTGGTACACATATAATATGCTTTTTTTTCCCCTAGGAATACTTCTCAATTCATGCTTTTATAATTATGCATCTCCGTACTTATCAATAAAATCAGTAGCTATCTCATATGAATAGTAAAAGGAGAAGAACAATAGGTAAAACCCGCTATACAGACAATCCATACCGCAAAAGTCGCGCATTATGAAATGCTTATTTGGTAGCATGACAAGATATTTGAGTAATTACGGGATGGTGAGTGACAGGTGCCAAGGGGGTTGGTGAATGAGAAAGGGGAGCTAATAAACAAAGGCAACATATACATCTCTAAGACGAGCCCACCAGGAGTTATTGTGGCGTATCGAGAGCAGTTCGAACAAGATTTCATGTCGTTTCTGGAGTCGCGGGGCCACGAGATCGTCGCTGGAGGTCGAATGGTTGTCAATATCATGGCAACCACCGACAATCATGCCCCCCAGGATTACTTTATGACTGATGTGCTCAATATTGCCCTAAATCAGATGGCCAACGAGGTATACTTTATGTTCAGTTTTTCTATTAAATGTCATCATCGATTAGTGAACATTCTCTAACTATTTGTCAAAAGCTCTATTAAAATTAAGAAAAATCCAAAACCAATAAAGTTTTCACAAAGTCTTTGATTTTTGTATTTTTTAAATTTTAAGCAAAAAGTGAAAAGTCAAATCTTATTAAAATGAGGAAAGAAAACGGGAAACAAAATTAATAATAAATCAATACATCGGCTTAATTAAAATACTTCACGGAAATTCGAACACATAGAGACTTTGATAATACTAATTAAAGTAAAGGAAACTTTAAGAAAATTAAAAATAAAAAATGAAATAACAATTTTTTTTTATAGAATTACAAATGCTAAAAAAATAATGACGCACTAAAAAAACCTTATTATTTTTATATGAAAACAAAGTTGTTTTGTTTGAATTTTTTTATATAATTCTTAAGAATTTTTTAGAATTTTCCTACATATTGTTTCTTTTTGTTCTATTTCTAATAGGGAAATATTAAATATAGTCATCAACAAGTTATGTAATATTTCAACTTTATTTAAATTTTTTCTTATGAATTTTAATAAATTTTGATAAATCGTGTTTAAATTACATTTATTTTTCTATTGATACTAAGATTCTTGTACATTTTCCCCTTATTTTTATAATAAAATTTCATTGTTATCGACAATCTCAAACTCACAAAAATGAATGGGATTCCAAGAATTCAAGAAACTCAAAATTATTTCATTCCAAACTGAGCGGGCTTAAAAAAAGAAAAATAAGAAAAAGTCAGAATTATAAAAATTAAGCGAAAAACCATCAGTGGTTATATGTCAATCATTAAATATATAATTACTGAAAATACTCATTAGGAGATAATCTACTGTATTAATTAAATTTTTATATGAATTTTAGATGGATTAGGCCTTAACAAACCAGACAATGCATATAAATCAAGCAAGGTTCTACCCTAAAAAACATTGGCAATAGGTGGGATAATTCATCAACTTATAAAATTGCTCTATGCCTCTTAAAGCTTCAATGTATGGCAATCTCCACTCCAAGAAACGCCTCACATGTAGGCCACTGATGAGGGGCCTGTGCACGCAATTAATCACAATGCAAACTGTAGCAAATCCAAGATCACGTAAACTTGTTTTGATTCCATGATAATTTTTGATATCAATTTTGATGCATTGGACCTTTAAGAAATTAACCAACCAATGAATATAAATCAAGTGAGGTTACAACCCAAGTCCAATTGGCAATGATGGAGCAACCTACTAACTTATAATCATGTTAAAGGCCTCTTACATCTTCAAAGTGGGACAATATAATCTTCACTTACTTTTATCCAACATTATTTATTTAATAAAATGAGTTGTTTCATACATTTGTACATGGACAGGGTTTGATCGATCAAATAAAGTTGGATGAATTTGAGATTCCATTTTATCCCCCAACCACAGAAGAAGTAATGAGGTTAATAGAGGTTGAAGGATCATTCCGCCTTCACAAGCATGAAATCTTCAGCATAGATTGGGATTTGCCAAAACATGCTATTGGAAAGGATAATCATATTGGACTAAAAGATAACAACGATGATATCGATTTGAATGTGAGAGCTAAGTTTGCAGCAGGTCCTGTAAAAGCTGGTTCTGAATATATGATGGCTGCTCAATTTGGTGAGCACCTAATGGAGACCTTGTATGATCGAGTTACTAAGATCATAGCCATGCGTTTGGCCAATTCCAACTTGAAGACATTTCACCATGCCATTTCCTTGATAAAAAACTAGGGTTGAGTTTTCTACGTAATAATGCCCATTTGTTTCTAAGAATTATTATCTCAATAATGCATGCATGTTAGTTAAGCTCAGTCGGAACTTTATGTGTTGAATGTTAATAGTTGAGCTTCTTGATTATTGATAATGCATGTCAGATTCGTCGGAATGTTGTGTTTATCTTATAAAGAAACTATGTACTTTTGTTCAATTTCATTCTATATTTTCAAGAATGCAAGAAAGATGTTAGACTACCATACAACTCTATTATTTACCACTAAAAATGGGCAAAAAATAGATGATGAATATAAGAACAACTGATTCTAGTAATACTAGAACTCTAGGGATTGCATTGCTATCACACACCAATATAATGATCTTGTTCTAATTTGGTTTAAAACTACCACCATGGGCCACTGGAAACCAATGGCAATGAGTAATTTTGATTTTTAATTTTATGTTTTTTCTAATGTTATTGCAAAAGTTACCAGCTACAACATCGGTCCCCATGTCGTCATTCTCTCACTCATTAGACGCCCAGCTACCAATGGCTTAAGCCATTTGTTCTTCTCTTTCATGAGCCTGATTGCTTCTTTGTTTGCCTCTCTCTCTTGCTTTAGCTTAGGCAATTCTCCACTTCTAGACTAAGCACTTCATTTTGAATAATCCAGGCAAGTATTGTTGAGATGACCTATCACAAAGAGACTTACTAACATTCAAGCTCTTATTGATGGCTCTCTCAACCTATGGTTTTCTCACAAAGGGGGTTTTCTCACTTATAGCCTCGATTTTGTGTTTAGGAGTCGAGGTCATTCAAAGAGCATTTAAGGTAGACTTTTGGCCTTGATGCTTAATCTCATAGAAACTAGCAAAACTATCATATATAGCATGCTGCCAAATAGTAAATGACATGCATCCAAAGTTAATAAATCACATAACTTATCATTAACTCTACCCTTAGCAAAAGTCATTAGAGTTTGACATGTAACTTTTACCAGGTTGGCCATAAGGCAGGCAATGAAGGCTTCTTTCACATTAAGTTGGTATCCACCTTGAGCACCAGGTTGCATCCATCTTCAAAGATCCAATATGGGATCGATTCCACGTTGTTGGATATGGAAGAGTTTAGCCCCTTAAGAAAGTGAGCTACAATGAGATCTTTCTCTTCTTGTAAACCACTCGTAATTTGACGTTGCTTATATTTTCTTTTGTAATTCTCCATTTTCATGCTTCCCTGGCTAGGGAAAGTAATTTTGAGATGCAAATTTATCTTGTAGTTTTGAGGTAAGAACTTATTTAGTATAAGCCATTTGAGTTTAGCCCATGACTTCACCTTAGACAATTCGTCTCTAACACTTGATCATCTAAGATTCCCACACCAAGGGAGACATACTTTTTGAACTTAAGGATGGATGTTGTAACGCACTTCTTATCTTAATACTACTGTATTTGAAAGATCCTAACATCATTAAGCATTCTGTAGCTGCTCGATCTCTTTGTCTTCTAGCAGTGACTTCATCTTATTCAAGAGAGGAAGCGATGATGATTATTCTCAACTCCTCAGATCTCAAAACACTTCAATCATAACACAAACAATAGATGCTCCTCATTAGATTCAATCCATAACAATTAAGGGGATTGTGAGATTAGAACCCAAAATTGAGATCCGCAAAGAAGATAAATAATTTCCACCCAATGTCTCTCCTGAAGGCTTAGAGCCACTAATGAGAAATATCAAAGTAAAAATTATAAATCACTACTCTAAAAAAGGATAAAGATTAAGAGATGCTGTAGAGAGAAAATGTTAAGTCATAATTCATGCATGTTTTTAATAATTAATTTGATTATATTATATATATTATTTTGTCTAATTTACTTTATTTTATATATTTTTCAGGTTAAGTATTAATAAAAAAAGAGGAGAAGAAAAGACATCGAAGTTTGGGCTCGATTGAAGGATTCTAGCGGAATTATTAAGTCGATCCAAAAAAAAAATGAATTATAAAAAATATTATTTTTATAATGATTTATTTGGGTTAGGATTACGAGATTACTACTTCCAATTAAAGAGAAATTAGAAGACTTGGGGACAGACATCCTACAAGAAAAGAAAACCCTAGCTACATTATAATATAAAAACCAATTAAATCTCCTTACCTCCTCACACATTCACGCATCATCTCCATCATACTTCTCTCCCTCACCCACATATTCACACAGTACCACTTCTCTCTTCGGTCATCATCACTATCATCGCCCCTCATCATCTCACACTTCATCATCATCATCGATCATCATCATCATTGAAGCCAAGTAGTGCTGTTCTGGTTTTCTATTTTCATTTTTTTTAGTTTAGCTTAGTGTTAAACATGAAAACTTTGGTTAATTGTCGTAATTTTATTTTTAATATGAGTGAGGAATTTGCTTGTACTTAGTATAGTCTATTTGAAACCATGCTAAATTAATTATTTTGAAACAAGTTTTATACTTTATTTTCTAGTTGATTTTTATTCCATGATTCTATAGCAATTAGTATTTATCATTTATGATATTCGCATTAGAGTAATCACAGTGCATGCTGATTAGTTTAATATCAATTTATATAATAGTTTAAAAGGCTTTAATATGTAAAGGTTATAGTCTTTTAGGTATTAGTATCACCCTAATTGATCATGGATGGTTCAAATCCATCTCTTTTAATTAAAGAATCGTTATAGATCTTTGTTAAATCAATTTACTGATAAATTAGTTACAAGATATTAGATGATATTTTTCTAATACTTTATGCTCTAGTTCAATTAAATTGTTGCGCTTGTGTTAGGATTATCAAAACCAATAGAGTTTAGAGAAGGGCTTGACCTAAATAAACTATAATATATGAAAAAACAGGAAAGATCTGCTAGTGGGTATCTTCTACAGTCTAACTAATGGATAAATTGATTTGTGTGTTGATGATAAATATCAATTTGCATGGTGGATGTAGATTATGCTAAGTGTTTTTTCAAAAATTTGTTATCTTTAATAATTATTTGTTGCTTTTTGGTGAACTTCTTTAGTTCGTGACTTTTAATTCTTAAATTTATAGTTTTTAGGATTAATTTTGTTTACCCCCTCCCAAAACAATAGTCTTTCCTTGCTAATCTTAGATCAATTATATTTTTATTTTTAGTGTGATTATAATTTTCAAGTTTATTTTCTATTCTGTTTTGCTATTTATTTACCGGTTTGTTAGAAATTAGGCTAAAAAAAGTCCTTTTTGATTTTTTTCATGTTTTATTCCTTTTTATGGTTTATTTAGTATCCTAATCTGCTACTATTTAATTTTAGAATTTTTAAAAATTATTTCATAATGTTTTAGAATTATTTTGTGAATTGAATACGTGCAGGTTTTTATTATAATAAATCTGAAAATTACATTTTTAATTTTTAATTTTGGTTTTTAGGGTTTTATTGGACTAAAAATTATATTTTAAAATCTTTGTACTTTTGTTAGTTATTTTCATATTTGTATTAGTGAAATTTATTATTTCTCTAATTTCAGATTTTATTTTCTGAGGTTAATTTTCTATTTTAATTTTTCTAAATTTCATTACATGTAATTTTGGAGATATAAAGTTATAAAATTGCAGAATATTAATTTATATTACTTTTTGTGATTTTTAATATTAATTTTCTGTTTGTTATTTTCTATTTTAATTTTCAATCTAATATTGTGTGGTTATTTCTGTTTTTATTTTTCCAGAATACTTAGGATAGCTATTTATTGTTCTTATTTTCAGAATTAAATTTAGAATATTTAGGGGATATATTAATAATTTTTCCAGATTTTTTACTTGTTTAAATTGATTTATTTTAGTAATATAAAAAGAAAGTAAAATAAATTAGAGTAGTAAATATAATTGGACTTAAACTAGCTTACCACAAAAATCTTTCCTCATGGGATCGATCCTTACTTTCCTATGCTATAAATCTTATTTATAAATCAAAGTAGGGGTCTAATTTGTAGCTTTATGACAAGCATTACAAATTTCGGCGCTATTGCCGGAAAAAGAAATTAAAATCGTTGGTTTGCTTCTATTTAATTTTACTAGTTTTATTGTTTTATTTTAACTCTTGTAGTTTATTTTTGTAGGTTGTTTTAGTTTATGAGATTAAAGAGTGGTCGGATGATTGAAGAGAAAAAAGGAGCATACGTTTGAGGTGTTTCAAAGTAAAGTAAGTGATTCTAAATTTGTAAGTTCCGAATCGGTAAGTTGTGAAGTTTTTAAAATTGAGATGGCTACTTTATATGAACTTGCTGCCCCT
>NCQT01093761.1:11226-21943 GCA_002740465.1 Stenocereus thurberi | reverse complement strand
TTTCTTGTCTTAAGAAAAAGGAAAAAAAAGAGAAAAAAAGAATTACAACGCAAGTTTAGAATCAATTTCAAGGAGTTATTCCTTCTAGTTCAATTGTCTCAACAGCCATACCATACTTCAATTTTCTATCATAAACTTATAAGACCTCTTGATGGTTGTATGCATGCCAAAAAGAGATGGATGATTATTGCTCTTGTTACTTCATTAAAGAAATATTGTGAGGCTGATAAAGAAACTCTTTGATGGTAGCTGGATGTTTAGTAGTTATTCACTTGTTGGAAGGAAAACTAATTAATTTTGAATAAAACTGTTTTTAAAGCAAGCCAATACCTAGCATAAATATCATATTTATGGATGACTTTATATGAAAGAAAGATGGTCAGTTTTTAAGTCGAGTCCCAGATTTCTTTGCACGAGGACGTCCAGAGTCTAATTGTGAGGGAATTTGTTAAGTCATAATTCATGCATGCTTTTAATAATCAATTTGATTATATTATATATATTATTTTGTCTAATTTGCTTTATTTTAAATATTTTTTAGGTTAAACGTCAATAAAAAAAAAGGAGAAGAAAAGACATCAAAGTTTGGGTTCGAGTGAAGGCTTCTGGTAGAATTATCAAGTCGGTCCAAAAAAATAATGAATTATGAAAAATATTATTTTCATAATGATTTATTTGGGCTAGGGTTACGAGATTACTACTGTTAATTAAAAAAGAATTAGAAGACTTTGAGAAGAAGACATCCTACAAGAAAAGAAAACCCTAGCAACGTTATAATATAAAAACCAATTAAATCTCCTTACCTCCTTACACATTCACGCATCATCTGCATCAAACTTCTCTTCCTCACCCACATGTTCACGCAGTAGCACTTCTCTCATCGATCATCGTCACCATCATTGCCCCTCATCATCTCACACTTCATCACCATCATCGATCATCGTCATCATCGAAGCCAAGTAGTATTGTTCTGGTTTTTTATTTTATTTTATTTTATTTTATTTTATTTTAGTTTAATTTAGTGCTAAACATGAAAGCTTTGGTTAATTGTCATGATTTTATTTTTATTATGAGTGAGTAATTTCCTTGTACTTAGCATAATCTATTTGCAACCATGCTAAATTAATTATTTTGAAACAAGTTTTATACTTTATTATCTAGTTGATTTTTATTCCATGATTCTATAACGATTAGTATTTATCCACTACAAGTTGGAGGTCTTTTTTTTAATAGAATTTTTGGCCGAAAAAAGTTGAGTTTTTGGCGGAAAGTAGCTTTTTTGACAGAATTTTGATGGAAAGAATCTCCATCAACAAGTGCTTCGTTGAAATAGCTTCTTTGACTTATCCGTCAAATATTTTGACGGACACTTTTTGACGGACTGACAATCCGTTAAAATTTTCGTGACAGCCCATTTTGACAAACTGACAGCTCGTTAGTAAAATTTCGACGAAATTTTTGACGGACTCGTGTCCCATCAGAACAATATTTTGACGGAAATTTTGATCGATTAGGTCGTCCATAAAAAATTGTTAAAGGAATGGAATGTAAGGTGGGCAAAATTTTTGACAGGCTGTTTGGCTGAGTCCGTTAAAAATTTCAGCCCGTCAAAAACTTTGACGAAAGCTATATATCCCATCAAAAATTTTTTAGAATGATGACAAAAATCTACTACTAATTAAGAACTCACATATTTTTCCAGTGTAACATTTCCAATTTAATCAATATCTTAGCACGTCAATGAACAAACAAAGTAAAATTATTTATATAATAAAATTCTCAAATTAATGTATAGTCCCATTAGAAATATTCATAATGTACCTACATCGGTTCCACATGCGTAATCAATAAACATAACAAAAATTGTTCAACTACGAAAACACATCATAGCGAATCATGGGAGGAATCACCCAAGTCGGACGTATCGGGCTCATCTTCATCATCATCTCCTGAAGGAGTCGTATCCAGTGTTGCTGTTGAGGACCCAGCTTGCTGACTCTCGAAGAACCTCTAGAGCTTGCTTATCTTCCTCCTAACTTTCTCCTTATCTCGCAACCTTGCAGCTTTTTCTTGAGCTAGCTCATTTTTGAATTTAGCTTCCTCGCCTTCCTTCATTTCCTCCTTGACCTGTCTGCGAAGGTCTTACATCTCTTTTTGGTGACCCTCCTCTACCGCTTTGACAGCACTCTTATTCAATCTCATCGCCATCTCGCGTGCATCATAGTTGTTAATAGAGGATGAACGACTTGAAACTGATAAGTGAGACCGCTGCTTCATCACAACTCCCTCAGCACCAAAGCCATACATACGACCCTTGCTAGTGAGATTTCCTTGAACCCAAATGTTACGCGAAGAAAGTGGAGGGCTTTGGGAACTGTCGTCGGTGGAGGGCTGGGAGGACATGTACTCCTGCTATCTCTTTCTGTGTTCCTTTTGCATATTCACACAAAAACAGTTTAAAATGGAATATCTGTTAACTGGAACCCATATTTTAATAGAAAACTCATCCTGATGTAAATTGAATTCAAGCTTACCAATTTCAACTCTGATTTTTTGCACACCCAATTGCCCTGATTGTCCTTCTTCATGCGCATGTGGGTGTCCTTCTACAACTCGTTGACTATTGGTTCCCTTTGAAGTTAGACCGCCTGCATAGATCGCAAGTAGGTTGTGTTACAGTTAATAAATCGTTGAATAAGAGTGTCTTCTTCAATATTGACATTATATATTACCAGTCGCCTGTGCCGCTCAGTTATTGGGATTGCCCCACATGTGTGCAAGGACTGACCCACTCCCTCAGGGTCACTGCTATAGTCCTTCTTATTCGGGGCGCTCAACTTCTGAAAATCAGGGCCCTTCCAATACTTTTGGAGCTGTACCCAGTTGTCTGGGGACACCCAGTCTAGCACCTTACTCGACTTATGTGCATAGGTAAACAAGTTCTTCAACTGTTCCGTGCCGCTAACTTCAAAATTCTTATACACTTGTCGGTCACGCTGAGGCAGCCAATAATAATATTTCTGCGAAAACATCCACACATGTAGTTACGACATGAAATTAAGTAGGACTATTCAAAACTTATTTTGACAATGCAAACAATTACAATGAAACATATATAGCATCAAGTGTTTCAAATGCTTCCAACATTAACACATGAAACAAGTATCAGGTAGGAAATTTAGTTACACAAAGTACGTACCTTGAATTCAGCGAATCACAAATCTCGTTGCCAAATAGGAACTTCCTCCCAAGTCAACCAAGTTCCTGGGTACTTTCCCTTGATGATCTCACAATACATTTGGAGACTCCTTGGTGGGGCTTGAACCTAAAACGGAGTAACATATACACATATTATATGCAAGAAAAAAGTACAAGTAGCATTGAATTGCACACAAGTAGCATTTCATATTTAGTGAAAGGGTAGTAAAGAAGGTACGTGTCTCCCTCCGGCTCTATTAGAATCTTGTCCTTAACAGCCATCTCGTGCTCACTCCATGGCACTATACGCCTTCCAGATTGCTGTGATGTAGCCCGCATATGAGACTCCGGAGTATGTTGTGGAGTAGGTTCTACGGGAGGCTGTGGAGTAGGGTGTAGAGGAGGCTGAAGCAATGGTTGACTTTGTTGCATGCTTCCCAGCATGCTCATAATCAAGTTTGCGTTGTATGGCATGAATGACCCAAAAGTATTCCAAAATGTCGTATTCACTGCTCTTGCCCCCGAGGTGTTTTCAGCATGGGATGCTTGCAAACCTGCATCTTGGTTGAGTCCGGGGACCTGGTTCGGGTCCAAAAAGGAGAATCCCATGCGTACATCCACCCGTGGGGTCAACATGAAGGACGTACTATTTGCCCCAGTCAATGGAACTTTGACAGGGGAGCCATACGTGTGCTCCCTCTCACATCCTCTGATGAACAACTGTTTGCATCCGAAAGCCACGCCCCTCCTTTCAGGTACCGCCGACGTCTTGGATCCCTATCTGTCATCTTTAACATAGAAAAATAGTTATTGTAAATCAATTATAATAATGTAAATCAATGAACACAATATTCTTACAATTTAATTGACAGTGCAAATCAAAGGTTCATGTTCATGAAGTAAATCATTTAAGAATTGCATGAAATGTACACGGACACTATTAGAACCGCATATATGGAAAACCTAAGTAGGACGCAATGAATAAAAATTAACATTCATCATCTTCATACCGAATTGTCTTCGTCATCTATGTCCTTATCATCATCCTCATCATCGTTATCCGACTTGTACTGCATTTCATCATCATCATTTTCGGTATTTGTTTCTACATCATCCCACTCCCGTTCTTCAAACTCATCCACATCATCGGGTTGTTCTTCTTCTAATGCATCACCAACTTGCACTTCATCCATAACTCCTGATACGTCAACCAAGAATTATGGCAAGGTTTCTGAAATTTGAGAGGTTGATCCCATCACATCTTCTTGGAATACGGGGTTCACTTTAATAGTATCCCCTTGTATGTTTAGACACTGTCTGGGCTTATTTATCAAAGTAGTCCACCAATTTACTTTTTGGGGAACATCCTATGGGTATGGGGTGTAAAACACTTGGTACGCAACATCCCCAATGATGAAAGGGTCATACTTGGCATATTTACATTGGATATTAATTTCATATATGCAGTTTAACTTGGAGTGCCGTGTGCCCTGAGGATTAGATGGATCATACCATTCACACCGAAATAGTAAGCATCGTTTTATGGGCTCCCGTGGGTACTCCAATTGGAGTACTTCCTCAAGCACTCCATAATAATCCACCCCGCTCCCATCCCCTTCCGAAGTTCCTTTCACTAGAACACCATATGAGTAGGTCTTCTTTTTCATACTTCTTGTTCTAGTATGAAATCTTATCCCATGCACTTTGTATCCTGTGAATGGCTGAACAATATTTATTGATCCTTCAGCCATTTGTTGTAACAATGATTTCCTTTTATCATTGAATACATGTGAATAATAAACCTGTACCATGTGCAAACTCCTAAGCAATTAGGATGTGATGATAATTTTCACAATGCATTAAGTAATGAAATAAAGCAAAGTACAAGGTTAGGGTATGTACAAGCACACACATTTTGTTTTAGCCATTCTGAAAATTTGGCTTCAATAATTTTATCCATGTCTTCAGGCGACATATTAGCATGTCCCGTTGTGATCCAATTACAGAAGTACCTACAGAAACATTATGCTTGCGATTCGCATTACAAGTACCATAATGTTTTAAAAATATGTTGAGTACTTACTGTAGATATGGTTGCACCTCATTACAATTAAACAGTATGTGCAGATGGGCAGCGTTGTACTCAACTTGTGTGAGGTGATGTTTATGACATTGACCAAATGGAATGCCCTTCATTTGGAATACCGTAAATGTTGTAGGTGGACCATGTTGGTATGGGACTTCATTTCTTGCAATTGTGGAGTCCATGGATGGAAGAGTTACATCAAAGTAGTCAGAACAAAATGCCTTAATTTCATATATGAGGTACCTATCACCATAGAAATCTTAGGCTTGGACTTATTCTTGGCCTTTTGTTCGAGCCACTTGAAGAACATTTTGAAGGGTTACATCCATCAGTATTGAACTGGACCACCTAGGTAAGCTTCTTGTGCTAAATGCATTAAAAGATGTTCAATAACATTCAAGAAACTAATAGAACATATTGTCTCAAATTTGCATAATATTATGGCAATTTGTTGGTGCATTTCTATAAGTTGGTCCGCATGAAGGGCACTTGCACATATGTTCTTGAATATTCACTCAGGATTGATAAAGGCTCCAACACATCTGCCGGTAATGCACTAAATGCAATAAATAGGAGCGTCTCCATAAATACATGATAGTCATGACTTTTTAGATTTTGTAATTTTGTGTTTGTCGGGTCGACAATGTTAGTAAAATTGGAGTTGTACCCGTCTGGTAAACTTAACCCACGTATCCACTCACACAGTGCCCTCCTCTGCTCTAAGAACAACATGTACTTCGCTTTTGGTCTCTATGAGGTGCCATTTTCCCTTGTTCAAAGATGTAATTCATCACGTGCACACAACTCAGCTAAATCCAATCGAGCTTTCACGTTGTCCTTTGTTTTACCTGATACATCCATAACTGTGTTGAAAATATTTTCACAGAAGTTTTTTTCTATGTGTATCACATCCAAGTTGTGATGTAGGAGCTGGTGTCTCCAGTATGGAAGGTCCCAAAAGATACTACATTTTATCCAGTTGTGAATGTTCTCAGTGAACCCAGGAATTTCATAATCTGATTGGCCCGTCACTTTAGGGAATTCACGTACACGTTCAAATTCAACATCTGGGGGTACCCACTGCGGAGGTTGCCTATGCACTGTTCGGTTCTTAGTGAACGAACTCTTATTTCGTCTGAATGTATGATTTTGGGGTAAAAACCAGCGATCACAATCAAATCACGGCATTTTTCGATCATGTCGTAGGTAAGTCCTACGTACCCGATCTTGGCATACTGGACAAGACAACGCCCCATGGGTACTAGGGCCTGACAACATTCCATATGCTAAGAAGTTATTAATTGTCCACATCAAAGCGACCTTCATTTTAAATGTTTGGTCTTTGTGAACATCAACGTATCCACCCCTTTATTCCACAAAGTCTGCAACTCATCGATAAGTTGTTGTAGGTACACATCTATCTTATTCTTAGGGTTGTGCGGACCCGGTGTAAGACATGTGAGGAAAAGGTACGGGAGCTTCATGCAAAGATGCGGTGGCAAGTTGTTACACGCACATAACAACCGGCTATACAGGATATGGTCTTGCTGAATTTGAGTATGGTGAGAATCGATTAGCGCATGAACCAAGCCGTACATTCCGTGGCTCTGCAATAAATAAAGTGTGCATTCGGTCAAAGTGTTTCCATGCTGCAGCATCGGAAGGATGGCTAAGCACACCATATGCTATGCCATAACATATGCTCTGCAGTCTTCTTTGATGTATACAATTGCTGCAACCTTGGAATGAGTGGCATGTAATGCATCTTAGCACAGGGGATAGGCTTGTTCCTTCCGTTAGGGTCCCTCATCGGTTTATACCTTCTACTCGCATAAAATTTGCACACTGAAAGGGTTGTATTAGCCTTGTAATATATCATATAACCTTTAGGGCAATAGTCAATAGTCTCATAATCCACTAACTCCTTAACTCTCCTTTTAACAGCACTGAAATTTTTCAAAATGCAGTTTAGAGTCGGTTCGCCTCTTGTATCAGACGTAATACATCATCAAAGTAGCGATGGGACACATTATGTTCTGATTTAATACTTAACAACCTCACAGCTGTAGAGAGCTCAGTATGAGTGTGCGACCCCTCGTACGATGATTGTTGTGCCGAATAGAGCATACTATAAAATGCTTCTATATGAGCGTTCATTCCACTATCAACATTTATCTCATCATATTTGAACGAATCATTCAGCATTGACTCCATCTAATGCCCATCGTAACCTCCAGTCTGGTGCTCATGCTCATTGTACACTGGGCATGATTGGTTCACCCACGCGGAGTTAGTAGCCTCTTCATGAGTTGAAGGCTCTACCTTCCCATGGCTTGTCCAGAACCAGTAATATTTTACAAACCCTTTTTGGTACAAATGCATTTCAACTTCATCAGAACGTAGGTATTTAGTATTCTTGCATTTAGCAGAAGGGCAATGATACAATTCGTTCACGATGAAGTCATGTTGGGCTCGACCATGCGTATCAAATTCCTCCACCCCATTAATAAATTGGTCCCGTAATTCACCAATACGTTTATCTCTTCAGTGATACATCCATAAGCGATGATGTGGTACATCCATTTCAAATCTGGTCACTATTAAATTTAATCCAGGTCATATCATATGTGTTATGCCCTGAGATGAAAATGTTATAGTACATAAATAGGATGGTGGTTAGAAGAAAAATTACTAAAGTTCACTCGTAACATCAACAAAACTACATGAACACTAAGCATGCTCAGCAAAATTATGCAATTCACTTAATCATTTGACATAATAGTAACTTCGCACAATGAAGAAAGTTATACATCAGTAACACCTACCTTGTGACACTTACAGCAACATTTGGGAGATTTAGTTGTAATGTCATTGAATTTTCATTTTTTCCCCATCCTAAGATCCAAAGTCAACCCGCATAAATGATTAGTATACAAGAAGACATGCTAATGCACTACATTACATCAAACACAAAACTATTCATGACACTGAATTTTATTATCTTGGGAGATAACATGCAATTTATAGACGTACATATGAAGTTCACCATTATCACTTTAGAGTTTAGGGTTAGGGTTTAGGGTTTAGGGATTAGGGTTTCAAGGGTTAGGGTTTCTAGGGTTTAGGGTTTAGGGTTTATGGTTAGGGTTTAGGGTTTAGGGTTTAGGGTTTCTAGGGCTTAGGGTTTCTCGGGCTTGGGTTTTTAGGCTTTAGGCTTTCTAGTGTTCAAGGTTTACGGTTTCTAGGGTTGAGGGTTTCTAGGGTTTATCGTTTCTAGGGTTAGGTGAGGGTTTAGGGTAGGGTACATGGTTTCAAGTTTGTAGGGTCTACAGTTAGGGGTTTCTTTTTTTAAATTTAAGGGTTAAGGGTTTCCAGGCTTAATATGATGCCTAGGGGGGTTTTCTAGTGTTTAAGGTTTAACTTATGTAGTGTCTAGAAATTGCACATTCATGTGGACTGTACAAATTCTATAAAGTACAAGCATAATGTGAATTAGTAACGATTTTCGTGCACACTGCAATTCAAATTCGGTGCCATAATATAGACATTGCTAGCTTGGTCTCATATCTAAATCATTAAATTCATGGAATTAGAAATTAAAATATATAGTCCTTTCATGTATATGCGAATATACTGCAGGATGGAACACTAAAACATTAAATTGATTCGGTGCTTCACTAGTCATTTTCAACTGGTTCTTTTTTTTTTGCCACATAAATACAAAAGCTACACTGCTTATTAGATCAAAAAGCTACTTAACAAATCTAAATTACTAAGGTTAATTAACTCAAAAAATAGATCAGTATAATTTCCCTACAAAAATATCACCAATTGTAATCCAATAAACGGCAACAACATATTACATAAAAATTTCCAAAGATGTTGCACATTCAGTTCATAAATTGCTTTTCTAAATTATAATATCAATTATATCTACAATGGTTATTCACTTATTGTTTTAATAATATATCTCCATAAAATTTCTATTGTAACATGCGCCATATAAAGTACGGGTCTAAACTAGTTCATTTAAATCTCATATTATTTTTCCCAAATCATTGCATCACAGACTTAGGCATGTCCTTGCCAAATCAGTTCATCTTCCTAGTTCAAACAGCTTTGGGAAGTATCTTACAGGTGCCCCTATTTTAGCTATTCGGCCGAAGAGATATTGCTATTTTGCTTCCACCCACAAAAATGAGCACAAGCACATGCACAAAAAGAGTCTCACCGTACCACCAAAAATAATAAACAAGATAATAGAAATAGAGACAATCTTGCTTATCTATACTTTTCGCTTTCAACACCAAGATGTTACTAAAAAAACAAACTAAAGGAGCAAACAGGCTCAGGCCCTTGGTTCTTGAAAAGCCACCTAGACACCAGTTACAATAAAATCAATGAGCAAGCAATCAGCAAATCTTTTTTGGCTAGACTCCTTTAGAGACGCCATAGAAACAATGCTGCTCTTTGGGTTAAATTAATCCCACCCCCTCATCAGATCTGAATTTCATATGCATATTGGTACCTCACCACCTTCAACTAAATTGTCAATATATAGAACACAAACAATTATTGCCAACATTTCCCAAAACTCATCATATTTGGTTCCATTACCCCTAGTGTCTAATCAACTTTAGTGTTTGTTTTGATTGAAAAATAGAGAAGGAAAAATACTTTTTTGTGTTTGTTTTCTCTCATATCAAGTACTAGATATGACTTGCAAAATTTTTGGGTAGAATAAGTGCAACCAGATGAAAGCAAGCCCCAGTATATCTGCTAGTTCTCAAACGTTATAAACTATGTAAATCTTTGAACAAATGAAATGAATATGGTCGCTAGAACCCGACTTTTTCTATGGATTTTTGTTGCTTAATGACGAACAACCTTACAATCTCACCCTGATTGACCAAAAGTCCAAAACTGGCTTCACTTATTCTTTCAAGTAGATAAATCCTTATAGTCAACATAGTTGAGTAAGCCGTCAAAGTAGGTCTTCATTATACATCCACATTACCAACCTCATTTACAAATTCATGCTCAACACATACTTAGACATTCAGGAACTAATCAATAACAAAATTAACAAATTTAAGTTTTCAATTAAATGGCTAAGAACTTACGGGAATTGCCCGAATACTCAATCCCTCGCCGTCCACCGGCCAACCAACCTTTGTGCATGTACTCACCTGCCCATCACCGCAGCCTATGTGCACCCCACCATAAGTACCACAACTACCACTGCTCGGCCACGGCGTCCCACAGCCACTGCTTTGCTCATGAGGAAGAGGGTGCCCAAATCTAGAGTTTCACCGGCGACTACAAACCAGAGCAAAATCAAATTGCATCCAAATTGAATGCGAATTCACGAATAAGAGGGCGCCCCAAATCTGGAGTTGAGCAAGGACAGAAATTGCAAAGAAATGAGGAAGT
>NCQT01093735.1:0-12470 GCA_002740465.1 Stenocereus thurberi | reverse complement strand
TTAGGATTAGTTTACATTTTTAGTTGATCAGTTAGTTTTTCTTACTATTTTTAGGCTTCTTTTCTTAGTTTTAGTTTTATTTTGGTATTTTCAATTTTTAGTTGCATCTTAGGCTTAGCATACATAAAATGAAATTTAAAAAAACAAAAACAAAGAAACCAAAACAAAAGAAAAAAATAAAAAAGCAATAAAAATCCTCCGATGATGAGTCTTTAGACTAAGTAGTTGTCCTTAGCATATTTTTTACCCTTTTTGTTATGCAGTCGTGAATAAAATGTTTGATTATAAGTTTTTCAAATGTGCTTCATGTTTTGACCGTCGCGTTGCTTGCGATTCGGTTACTCAATGATTCGTTGCATGAACATTTGCATATGAGATCTAATGAGCTACGTGAACCAAGGTGGTTGTCTCGTGAGATTGTGAGCCTGACAAGACTAATTCATCAAGTTAGTCTCAGATTCTTTGAATTTATGAGCAACGGTGATCAAATAGCCACTCTTATCATGTATGATTTATCCCTTGCTACCCCTTTTGAGCCTTGACATCTTTTTCTTGATGGAAACCTATAATATGATCCTTGGCCAAATACATGTCTTACCCCTTAACCAGGACTATAGAGTTTCATTAGTGATTGGGAGTACTTTGTGGATAATGACATTTTTCTTTCGCGTGATTTGTTTGGATATGATACGGGATTTATGTTGTATTTTCCTTGGTGTCAATTAGGTTGAATTTTGTGAGTTGTTAGAAAAGTGTTGACAAGTGCAAAATTTCCCTTGCCATAATCATTCTCTTCGGGAAAAAAAGAGACAAAAAAAGTAATACAAAAAAGAATGTTACATAAAAAAAGAAGCAAAATAATACAAGGATTTGGGATCGATTTCATAATACTTCAGCACTTTCTTTCATTGTTGACCAAGTACGGGTGATTTTGTTTGTTTAAGGCATATCAATGTGAGGAGTATTTTTGTGGAAAGTTAGATGAAGATGATTTACACTCCTATTCTTTGGCTTTGAGCTCCACAAATTCCGACATATTTGTTTCCCTCTTACCTTTACCCATAGCCTCGTTACAACCTTACTAAAGTCCTCATGATTGCCTAGTGTGTTTTGCATTTTAGTGGTGGCGAATTAGAGAGTTTTAGCAAGCTTATGGTAGATTTGATTCTTTGGAATGAGATTTGGGAGAATTGCATTATACTTTGAACACATGAGTGATGAATGCTTCATTACTAAAGTGAGGGTCTACCAGGTCTTTTAGCTCTACCTATTGTATGTTCTAATAATATTGTTTAAGTTAATTTGGGTGATCGATTCAATATCTGATCTGATGGTGCTTGCTCTTATTTCGAAAACTTCATTCTCTTATTTGTTTTGCAATGTTTTCAATCACTTTTGGGGTAAAGTGTTGGGTCGATTCAGAGATTGATGTTGCTACTATTGTTTACCTGAGGAGATTCATCATCGTAGCTTTGGCTTTATAGTTGCTTAAGGACAAGCAACGGTTCAACCATGGAAGAGTTTAATAAGTGCTTAGAATTATGAACTTTAGGTTATAATCTACACTCCTATTCACTTTTTACACTTAGGTATGGTTCTTTTTTGTGTTTTCCCAGCTTTGGCCCCCAATTGAATGTAATTTGACTCCCTACAGATGCCACCAAGTCACTATTATTATAAAGGAAAAGAAGACCCAAAGAATTTCGGGACAGAGGTAACAATGAACGCCCTATGGTGGAGGCCACGTTCCGTGGTGAACCTAAAATTGCTTACCTCTTCATCTTCCTTTGTGTTGTGGCTGAGGATGCTTGCTTTCAAACTTAAAAGGGGCTGGTCGGCTGCAGAGAAGAAGAAGAATTGATCTCACTGCGCTCATCTGTTTCATATTTTTCATTAGAATAAGGATTCTTAGTTTGTATTTTTAGGGTAAGAGAAGACATTTGAAGAAGCTTTGGCTTTGGAGATTTGAAGATTGGGACACCATTAAAGAATCACCATTGTTGCTAAGCTTTCTCTCCCTTATTATTTTTCTTGAACTCTTGTTTCAGATTATTATTAATTTTGAACACGAGTGAGTAATTTATTTAATCTAAGGATTTGTTAGCCAAAATATTGACGTTGGATTCTTAATCTTCATTGCTTGTGCTTATTTTGTATTAGAATGGTTGAATTCCACCTTGTCGTTAAAGTGTTGTGGGTGAGTTTTGGCCAAATTTGCTTGCTTTTGCTTGATAGTTGAGTGAAGTGCAGAAAGGAGAAACTTGCTACTTGACGCACAAGATAGAACTTGATTTAGCAACACTTGAAAGAGATTTGGTTGTTAGGAGGAAACTTTAGCTAATCAAAAACCTATAAATTATACTAAAACAAGGACATTTGAAATAATGTTAATTAGATTAATTAGGCAATTCAGTTTATTTCGAAAGAAAATGCTGAACTTTAGATCGATTACATTCCTTTCAATCATCCAATTTAAGTTATGTGCATGATTTAATCCATTGATGCAACACTTTATTAAGTGAAACAATTCTCTAGATATTTTAGTTTAATTGAATTTCCCAGCTAGTTGATTTGTGTGATTCAAACAACCCATTAGAACTTGTTTGCTTAGCCTTTTATAATAGGTCAAAACTTAATAAATTGCATTTGGTTTCTATGGGAATGATATTAAAACTAAACTATAATACCCGTGCGCTTCCAATAATATCACCAGTTCATCAAATACACAACCAAATCACATCCCCCACCATTCTTTTCCCTAGTAGGTATATCAATTTTTCAAATTTATATCATTTTAGTCCAAATTGAAAAATAAATATGTAATGATTTAAACTCTCAACTTCATCCCTTTAGAACACTAATCTTAATATAACTCTTGATTAAGACCCATAAATTAACAACAATTAATCTCCGACTAGTCCAAAATATTTATTAGACTCAAAGACATGCACTGTTCATTATATGAAAGAGATAGATAAGTTGTATCAAAATCGAATTAAGGATTTGGATGAAATACCTTGTGAAAGAGAGTAAGAATTGACAACGAAGCGGGTCGGTGGGGGTTGGAAATGGTGTCGAAGGAGGTGGCTACTAGTTGGCTGACCATGGGTGGCTGGTAACAACCCATAGTAGCAGCCCACAGCAGTAGCAAAGCCAGAGGAAGACGAAGCAAAAGGACCAAGAAAAGAAGGATTGAGATGGGTTTCCTACTTTAGTCTTTCTCTATCTTCTTTTCGTTTTCTTTCTCCCCTTTTTATACTACGCTAGATATTTTAAATGAAAAATCCAAAATTTATTCATCACCCTTATTAGTTGCAAATACTTAGGCTAAAAACTTGGGTTATTTTAGTAGCTTAATAAATTGTTTAGGAAGAAACTACGAGTTTTCACCCAAATTACTTGTTATATGCATGTACATGTATATTTATAATCATTATTATTTATTCATAGTATTGTTTTATTAGATAATATAAGTGAATGAATTATATAAGATTTCTTAGTAATATCTTCCACAAGAAGTATATTTTTTTTGTCACATTGATAACTATGCCAATTTTTATTCGTTTATAGCTATTGAATGGCTTATGAGAAGTATTACTAAATCTTATTTCGAGGCCACTTTGTCACTTAAGCATTATGATAGCACAAATATTTTGAATGCTAAATTGAGATGCGATGCTCAACTTTGTTAAATGGGGATTATTTAAGATGATTAACATGGATTAGGTTCGGGCTATTACAGATGGAGCCAATGTAATCACATTGGAAGAAAAGGTGATTGATGCTCTCTATTCGCCTACCAACAACTCACAATCAGCGCTAATGCCCTGCATATACTATTGAATTTTTGCATTTACAAGTAGCCTGCACCTTGTTACTATCTACTCTATAAATGTAGGCCTTGGCACGTTGAGTTTAGCCCATATGATTCTGCCTCTTCTGATTTATTCCAAGCTTTAAGGCCCCATACATAACCCTCTTTAACAGTAAATCTGTGATCAGTTCTATGCCACCACAAGCTATAGAACTTCTTTTTTATGCTACATACTTGGTTAAAGTAGTAACATACATCATGAGGAAGCCATGTTCCACCAATCCCTTCATTTAATGTACTTTTCAAGAATCCATATTACCTATAGTACATCCTTTATTTCTACCATGGCCCATACCAACTTGATAATTGGAGCTTCCTTCGACACTTACCAGTTTTTCAATTCCGCACCTCCATATTTCCCTTAGCCTACAAGCCTAATTGGATTTTCTTGTATGCATCATCGGCACCCCAAAGGTGGTTCCTGCACAAAGCATTGATCTTAGGGATAACATCTTGTGGAATCATAAAAATAGATGCCTAGATTTTATATAAGCCCATCAGTACTAAGTTTGCACCCTAAAGGTGGTTCCTGCACAAAGCATTGATGTGTTGAATTATAAAAATAGATGTGTAAATTGTATATGAGCTCATCAGTACTAAGTTTATAAGCACCACTCTGCCTGTACATGAGACGGTCTTTAACTTCCATCTTTGACTTCCAACTTTGGATCTTGCAAGTTATCTTCTCCACTAACCCTTCACAATCCATCTTACTTAATTTACTCGCTATAATTAGTGCCCACAAGGATCTAAAGGACAGACACCCCTGAGAAAACCCAGTGAGTGCAATAATTTATTGTTTATCCTTCTCTTCTGCACCTTTGAAGTGTTTGAGATTTTTACTGATTATCAACTAAATCTATAGTTGTAGAAAACTGTGGAAAGTCTTTATTAGAATCTTGGCTCCATGCTTTTTGGCTAAACAAAAGAGAATCAGATCACATGCAAATGCTAGACGAGTCAATTGGTCCTTTTGCATTATGGATTATACTGGAAACCTTGTTTGCAAGTTGCTTGTTTTGAAATCCTAAACAAATAAACCATGACAAGTACAAAAATGAGGAGAGATAAGGGATCTCCCTGTCTTAGGCCTCTTCCCCTAAAAATATCCAATTTGATCTCCATTTATCTTTAAAGTGAAAGAGGCTGATATAATACACGCCATAGTCCATGATATAAATTTTAGGGGAAATTTATAATGCATCATGATTTCTTCAACAACCTCCTAATAAACTAAATCATAAGATTTTTGTAAGTCAATCTTCATCACACATTAGCCTAAGATGTTCTTCCTTATGTACCCTCTAGCTAGTTCTTGACACAGGATGACATTGTGCAATAATTCTCTTCCCTTTACAAATGCTCATTGGCTTGCATCCACAACTATAGTCAAGGCCTCTTTGAGTCTACTATACAGTAGTTTTGAAATACATTTATACACTACTGTGCAAGACAAAGCCGCTTACAGCCATAGGTGAATGTATCTTTGGTACTACCACTAAGCTAATGGCACCGTAACACCTTGGCATGTTACTTGTTTCTAAGAACTCCTTGACTATTATGCAAATAATATCCCCTATAGAATCCTAGCTTGCCTTAAAGAAGCCATTTGTATGACCACCTGGCCCTGGGGACTTGTTATTTGGGATAGAAACCATGGCTTGTTGAATATCTTTACTGCTGCACGCCTTACAAAGGTCCATCTATTGTTTCATAGTCATGATAGGTCCCATATTCAAAGCCTATGTGTCATGACTTTGTCTATTATAACTTTGTTTTCCCAACAATCCTTGGTAAAACTCCAATAAATCTCAGCTACAGTATCAAAACCATTTTCTTTCTTCTTCTTGATTTTAAGCAAGGTAGCTAAATAACCTTATTCTGTTGCAGGAAGATTTTCACATCTTCCTATTTATTGGAATAGTTTATTCCCCTACCATTCCAGCCTAGGATGTTCTCCATTTTAACGAGTTACCCCTCTCTAACATCTCTACTAATTGAACCTTTTCAACCTCTAAGGGAGCTTAGAAAGCATTGGTTGGTGAAACCAGTATTTGTATGCCCCTTCCCCTTTAGATTTAGATATTGCTTTTCATGGCCTAATAGAACCATCAGAACTAGACCCCTCTATCTACTAATTCACTTACACTTATTCAATTGCATTGGTCTGTTGCACTAAGCTCTACAACCTTCTTACTGGATGCTTTTTCTTACATTCTCATTCCTCATGTCCAAACAAATTGTAGCGGGAACATGAAACTATCTTCCACTCTTATTTAACCTTTGGCTTAATCAACACATCCCACTCATTTATGAACTCCAAATAGTCAGGAAAGCTCCCCTTCAACTACATTTCTATTGGAATAATAGGTTAAATATGGTACTGGATATCTTAGCAAATCGAGAACGAATACATTTTCCTTAAGACTTATTTACTGTACCTTAAATAATCTTAGGGATAAGATGCTGAGTAAGGCAAGTATGGATGTTCAAGGTTCTCTCAATGTCAAATCAAATAGAGTGCTACAGTCACTCACTAAAAAAATCTATATTGCATGTGTTGATTTCTCTTTTACTTGTACCTAGGCCTCTTAATTTGAAGAGGCACTAGATATGCACATGTTGGCAGGTGCAATTTGAGGGAAAAGCTATTGGAGGCTTTATCCATCAATCCGGATAAAAAAAATAGTTAGGACCTGCAGATCACGAACTGTGGTAGATGCCACGGGCGGTCCGTGGTTTGCACTACCCAGAACAAAACAAGCCATTAGGAAAAAGGGAGAGCTAGATTCACCACGAGCAAACTGTGGTGGCCTACTGCTCCCTCAGCCTATTCATGGACCTTGAAAATCTCCAACATTCCCCAGGTATTTTCAAGGCAATGTAGGAAATTAAAATTTTCCCTCGCCATCTCAAGAAGGGGAATACACACAACGCAACATCCGAGAAAACGCGGAGATTCATACATAATAAAAGCATCTTACAATTTGAACTTTCATTCAGTGAATGTAATTACAATTAATCTGAATGTAATAGTAAACAAGTCTTTGAACTATACATCCTTTCTGATTAATTGGATACATTTCACACAAAAATCTCAATCCATACTTAAAAATTTGACATCATTATTCGGCCATGTGTCCATATCTTTTATGAGTGCATCAAGCCAAGCCCTTTAGCTCTTTGAAGCGGGCACATTTCACACTCACTTAGGTAGACCTTAGAAATTTGCTCCTGTAACACAAGCCATTCAATCGAGCCCTATTAAGAGTATAACTCACCCTCTTATAAGCATTACAGTTTATAAGCACTCTTACCTTGGGATGAATTATGTTAGTGCTGCCAATCACTAAATAATGTTGTCACTCATTGAACTTAAGACTTGACATCATATCACGAATTAAGTTGAGGCGTTATTATTAGTAATTAAAGATATGGGCTTAAGTCCCATCACACTTGATGCTTTCAACACCAAGTTCTTTGCTAGACCCTTGGTTAGAGGATCTACAAGATTTTCACTTGTTTGCACAAAGTTGACAGTGATCACTCCATCCTTGGTCAACTGATGAACATAGGCATGTCTAAGTCCAATATGCCTTGATTTGCCCTTATAGACATGACTATAAGCCTTAGATAGTGTTGATTTGCTATCACAATGGATTGAGAGTGGCGACATTGGTTTAGGCCACAACGGCACCTTTAATAACAAGTTTGTTAGCCACTCTACCTCTTTGCTTACGGCAGCTAGGCCAACAAACTCAGCAGCCATGGTGGAATCTACTATACAGGTTTGTTTATTGGATGCCCAAGATATAGCCCCACCACCAAGCAAGTGTACCCAACCTGACATGGAGGTATAATCCTCTCTATCAGTTACCCAACTTGGGTCCGAATATCCTTCTAAAATCGGAGGATAATCTGAATAACATAGGCCACGGTCTTGAGTATGCTTTAAACACTTCAAGACTCTTGTATTGCATGCCAATGAATTTTACTAGGGTTACTAGTATATCGGCTTAACTTCCCAACGGCGAATGCAATATCCAGTCTTGTGCTTATCATAGCATACATCAGGCACCCTATAACCTTTGCATACTCAAGCTGTGCAATAGGTCTCCTACTGTTTCGAGTCAACTTATATGTTGAATCAAATGGAGTGGACACTGGGAGGCAATCTTAATAATTGAACCTCCCAAGTGCTTTCTTAATATAATACGATTGTGTCAAGCAGATAGCATCATTATTTCTAATGATCTTGATGTCAAGTATAATGTCGGCCTTTCCTATATCTTTTATGGGGAACTTGGAAGATAGAAAATTCTTGGTTTTCTCTACTTCCTCTAAGCCAGTCCCAAAAATCAGCATGTCATCAACATACAGACATATAAGCACACCTTTTCCATGTTCAAACTTAGAATACACACATTTGTCAGATTTATTAATCCTAAAGGCAAATGAAAACACTACTTCATCAAATTTTTGATGCCACTGTTTAGGTGCATGCTTCAAGCCATACAGTGATCTTATGAGTTTGCATACTTTTCTTTCTTGGCCTCAAATCTCAAAACCTTTAGCTTGTTTCATATACACCTCCTTTTGTAACTCATTATTTCAAAATGCAGTTTTCACATCCATTTGATGGATCACTAGCTTCTGAATTGCAACAAGAGTGACAAGGACTCTAATAGTTACAATCCTAGCTACCGGCGCATATGTATCAAAGTAGTCAATACCATGACTTTGATTAAAACCCCTTATTACCAACTAGGCTTTAAATCCTTCTACGGCACCACCTACTCTCCTTTTTCTTTTAAAGATCCACTTAGATATTATAGGTTTACATTCAGGGGGTAAATCCACTAAGGCCCAAGTGTTATTTTCCATTATTGAGTCCATTTCATCTTGGACGACTTCTTTCCAGAAAGGAGCATCTTGTGATTCTATAGCCTATTTAATAGAGGTAGGATCTGAATCAATGCTATAAACATAGGGAATTTCATTTTCAATGCATTCCTTAGTTCCTTCTACCAAGTAGAAAAAGAAATCTGGTCCAAATGATTTCTCTTTTCTAATCCGCTTACTTCTTCTTACTTCTACTATGTCTTCATGTTCTTGACCAGTACTTGGAGCCATAGTAGGTGGAATAAGGTTATTGGGTTTAGGAATTGAAGAAAATCTATTTTCATCAAAAATTATATCTATTGATTCAATCACTGTGTTTGCCATGGTTGAGTCATTTGGTTCAATGGCCATAAGCCTATAGGCTTTGCTATGTTCAGCATAGCCTATAAAGATGCACTCAATTCCTCTTTCTCCCAATTTTCTCTTCTTAGGTTCCAGGACTCTTACAACAGCACTATAACCCCAAACTCTAAAATAACTCAGATTTGGTTTTCTCTTATTCCACAACTCATATGGGGTAGTAGAGTTCCTTTTGTTAGGAACCCTATTAAGGATATAACATGCTGTGAGTATTGCTTCACTCCAAAAACCTTCACTTAAACTAGAATTAGAAAGCATAGCATTTACCATTTTAGTTATGGTTCAATTTTTCCTTTCCACTACACCATTTTGTTGTGGTGTGTAAGGTGCTGTGACCTCATGAACTATACTAGTTGATTGGAAAAAACTTGGATCATAATATTCACCACCCCTATCAGTTCTTAGTTTTTTAATGAAGATTTCACAATGTAACTCAGATTCATTCTTCAAAATCTCAAACTTGTCTAGTGCTTCACTTTTAACATGTAAAAGATACACTTAGCAATATCTTGTGAAATCATCAATGAATGTGACATAATATTTCTTTCCTCCAAAAGCAGGAGTGCTATGAAAATCACCTAAATTACTATGAATTAATTCAAGCAATTTGGTGATCCTTTAAACATTAGAAAAAGAACTCCTAGTAATCTTTGTTAACATACAAGTCTTACACTTCTCTATGTTTTCATCCATGTTTGGAATTAACTCAAGTCTAGACATCTCTTTTAACCTCTTATAATTCACATGTCTAAGACGATTATGCCGTAGAGAAGAAATAGAATGAACAAGCATGCACGCGAAATTGTTCACTTTAGTACTACTAGAAGGAGTGATTACATTCAATTTAAACATGTCACCCCCAGCATATCCCTTTCCCACAAAGACATCACCCTGGGACAAAATAAAATTATCAGCTTCATACACTTGTTTGAAGCCAAACTTATTAAGAAGAAAACCAGAAACAAGATTCTTCCTAACTTCCGACACATAGTATACGTCGTTCAACACAAGCGTTTTGATGAAAGTAAAGACTAGTTCTACTTGGCCTATTCCTTTGACATCAACAGTTGACGTGTTGCCTATGTAGAGCACTTTTCCATCCTCAGCCGGTACAAGAGTCTTGAAGAAGGAGCGGTCTTTGCACACATACTTGGAGGCACCCGAATCAACCCACCAATCATTGTCACTTTGGACAACATTGATTTGATCAAAGATCATAGCCACAAAGATGCCCTTTGTCTTGGCCTTTTTGTTGTAAAAGCCATGTTTGCGCTTCTAAATAGTGCAATCTCTCTTCTTATGGCCCAATTTATTGCATTCCCAGCAAATCACTTTTGTCTTCTTGTTACCCTTATCGTTGTTATCCTTGTATGGCCTTTTCTTGTTTCCTTTCTATCCTTGACTTGATTCGCCACCTTCGATCATATGAACCATGCAGACATGCTCCTTAGGGTCATCCTACATATGCAACTCTTCCTCAATTCGAAGATGGTTAGCCAAGTCCTCAAGAGATATATGCTCTTTCTTATACATTAGGGTTCTTTTAGTGTCTTTCCAAGAGGGGAAAATTTTATTTACTATAGAGGAAACTATAATAGACTCATTCATATGCATTTTGTGTTGCTTAAAGCGACTTAAAATACGTTGAATTTCATACAATTGGTCAAGAATATAGCATTCTTCAACCATCTTGTAATTGTTAAACTGACTTACTAAAAAATTCTTTCTTGATGAATCTTGTGTCATGCATTTGCTCTCCAATGCCTCCCAAAGTTTCTTAGCGAACTCAATCCCTTGATAGACGTCAAACAAGGCATCCGACATGCTGTTCAAGATATGACCACGGTAAATGTAGTCATCGTTCTCGAAGTTGGATCTTCGCCGGGTTTGCTCCAAAGACTCGTTTTCGGTTTCCATGGGATAACGAGTATTCAACACATAAATCATGTTTAGTGTGGTGAGGAGGAAATGCATCTTCTTTTGCCAACGTCAAAAACCAATGCCCTCAAACTTATCCAATTTCTGAAAATTGGATGCCATCTCATGAAGTGTAGCCATTATTAAATAAGTCTTAAGATTATTGGAATAATAGGTTGAATACGGTACTGGATATCTCAGCAAATCGAGAATGAACACACTTTCCTTAAGATTTATTTACTGTACCGTAAATAATCTTAGGGATAAGATGCTGAGTAAGGCAAGTATGGATGTTCAAGGTTCTCTCAATGTCAAATCAAAGTAAGTGACTGCAATACTCTCTTTTATTTGACATTGACAGAACCTTGAACAACTATACTTGCCTTACTCAGCATCTTATCCCTAAGATTATTTACGGTATAGTAAATGAGTCTTATAGAAAGTGTATTCATTCTCGATTTGCTGAGATATCCAGTACTATATTCAACCTATTATTCCAACAATTTTTACCAACAATCTAGCATAGCTTAAAATTGATTTTTCCTTTGTTGGTATATTAGTTTTTATTAGTTTCCCCGAGAGGCTACCAATATTTCAAATCCAACTCTCGTAACTGTATCCAAATTGATAAGGCCTTAATTGAATTCACATTTATATGCATATATTGAGTTCATGGTTTCACAATAAAGGGTTTCTATGAAAGTAATATTGCCCTTTATTAACCACATCCTCTTTGTCATGCAGATTAAACATATCCTTATTGAAGCAATCTTATCAATGTCATACACCTTCTAGACTCGTCTTACACATCCGTCAATCACTTGTAATGGTACTTGATCCTGGGACACAACACAAAACTATATTTCATCAATATTCAATTTTACTTTTCACATCAGCTTGCTTAATTTTTGCACATAGCACCCCATTAGCACATATCGAACGAAAAAATTTCAGGACATTACCTGTATTCGTATTAATGCATGTATGCATATGACCTCGGACTCTATTAAACTTGCTCTAATGCCTCTCCAATGCTATCAACTTCCTGAGGCATCCCCTTAATCTCTAGACCAGCCCTAGATGCTGCTTCAATCTACCCAGTCACCATTCCTGGTGTATGCACTGTTCAATTAGAATCATCCTCACCTTGACTCAAATTAGGTCGAATTAATCCTCCTTGAGAGCCAACGCAAATTCTGCTTATAGATCTAGCTGAAAAACTACAAGCAACTGGCACATGTGCTTTAGGTCAACCTCTCTTCCCTCTTCATACCATGGCTAAGGATCCCCTCCTCTCGATGACGAAGAAAGTTCATATTGCACACATACATATACACATATAAGTATGTGCACACTCGTGTGTATATCTATATTTATGTATATATGCACATGCATAAGTGTGTGTGTGCGCACTTGT
>NCQT01093731.1:2489-15034 GCA_002740465.1 Stenocereus thurberi | reverse complement strand
TGCATGGGACATGGTAAACTCGATGATATGCTCATGGATTAAGAATTTTATCAATCCCAGACTACGATCGAGTGTAATTCATGCATACACGACCAAGGCAATCTGGTAAGATGTCCAGAAATGATACAGAGTGGCCAATGCTCCAAGAATCTACCAACTGAAGGCAGGACTAGCCGACTGCAAACAACAAGGATTGAATATTCTGGAATTTTATGCCAAATTGATAATTGATGGAGTAAGCTCAATAATCATGTGAAAATTCCCTACTATACATGCAACGGATGCAAGTGCGGGGCGGTGTCCAAGATTGTTCAAATGTTTGAAGAAGACAAATCATATTAGTTTTTGATAGGTCTAAGTGATGAGGTACATGTCAAATCCACAGTCAAATCCTTGCACAAGACCCCCTTCCTCAAATTAAAAAGATGTTCAATATGGTGGTTCAAGAAGAATACCGCAGGAGGATGATGACGACCTGAGATGATGAAATCGAGACCATGACAACCTTTACGATTGAGAATACGTGGAAAAAAGAGCTCAGTCTTCAGCCTAGAAAGATATGTGTTAACACTGTGGACGTTTTGAGCATGTAGAAAGTAATTGCAATGAAGTTATAAGGTATCCAACCAGGTGGGGTTCTCGTGGAAAAGAAAGAGACTGCAAAAGGACCTCACATGGTGGACGAACTGGTGGAAGCCGAGGCAGAGGGAGAGGCCAAGAAATGACTTATTTTGTGAGTTGCACAGGTGCTTGTAAGCAAACTTCAGGGGCTGGAAACGAAGAACATGATGGAAACTCTTCAAGGGAGTTTGAACTTGAGTCCAAATGTCACCCTGGACAAAGCTCTCTATATACTGAATTTTTCTTGCAATTTAATCTCTGTGGCTCAATTAACTAGAGAATTAAAATGTATTGTGATTTTTTATGGTGACTTATGTGTGATACAGAACCGCATATCAAAGAACCCAATTAGAGTTGGTAGATTGTGAGGAGGGCTCTACTGCCTCGATAATTTTTCACCTCAACGGCTCAAATCAACGCGGTAGGCTCTCTCAACTTGTGGCACGTATGCTTAGGGCTTGGATCAAGTTCTATCCTTACTTTCAAAAGATTTTAAGATTAGTGGTGGTTTTGAGGATAATGTCAATGGACCATGTGATATTTGTTTTCATGCCAAACATCCACTTACTCAGTTTGTTGTTGGTGAAAGTCATGTAAAAGAATTGTTTGAACTTATTCATCGTGACATTTGGGGTGCCTATAGGATGCCTTCGCTTTGTGGTGCTCAATGTTTCTTTACAATTGTTGATGATGCAAGTCGTGCTGTTTTGGGTTTATTTGATGAGGGCAAAGGGGGAAGCTTCAGTTTTATTATGAAAGTTTGTTGTCATAGTAAAGACACAGTTTGGCAAGGGTGTAAAAATAATTGGAAGCAATAATGGGCAAGAGTTTTTGTCTAGCCCTATGAAATAATTATACTCACACAAGGGTATTTTAAATCAAACAAGTTGCATAGACACTCCTTAACAAAATGGAAGGATTGAGAGAAAAGATAGGCACATCCTAAATATTACTCGAGCGCTTCACTTTCAAGCACATCTACCACTTGATTTTTTTGGGAGAATGTGCTCTTACCGTGACATATTTAATTAATAGGACTCCTAGCAAGGTCTTAAATTAATGGTAAAACCCCTTACCAGATTCTTTTCGGTGCTAAGCCCTTACAAGGCCATATCAAAATGTTTGGGTGTCTTTGTTTTATTCATGGAAAGTTAAGGAATAAGGACAAGTTTGCTTCTTGGAGTCGAAAATGTATCTTTCTTAGATATTTTTATGGTAAGAAGGGTTGGAAGGTTTATAGTTTAGAAACCAATGAAATTGTTGTCAGTAGAGACATGGTATTCTATAAGACAATCTTTCCTTTTTCTAAGCATACTATCGGCCAAGAGTAGCACCAAAACAAGCTTGTAAATCATGAAGCAATTGTGGATGATGTTTTGTGGAATAAATTGGGTCCTATTGATAAAGAGGATTTCATGATTGGGCTCGCTAAGCAAGCTAGAAGCACAGAGAGCACAACAGCAAGGGGGACAGTAGAGAGTTCTGACTCTGGGCCGCACAGAGTTAGTGGGTTGCTTGTTCCTATAGAGACCATAGTGTCATCTCTGTCTAGGTAGCAAGAAGGTATTGAGCGGCCTATTTCTGCTAAGACATGGGTGCCCTCTCTGCATGGGTCGTCCAATCATGCTGGGCCCGGATAGTCTCCAGCAAAGGAGAGCACCGAGGGCCATGTTGTTCAACCAGGGCCTGCTCCTTTTCAGTTTACTAGAGGGCGGCGAGCTCCATCTCACTTAGACGACTCTTTGTGCTACAATGTTCAAGTAAAAGAACCCTTTCTCACATCCTCACCACTAGCAGGTTCTTAAGGGATTCTTTATCTACTTATCAATTACATCACATGCAATAATTTCTCTGCTAGCCATAGAGTTTTTCTTGTTACCATTATCAAAGTTATTGAGCCCAAGCATTATCAAGAATCTATTAAAGATTCCCATTGGCAAAAAGCAATGACCGAAGAGATTCGTGCCTTAGAAGAAAATCACACCTGGACCATTGAAGATCTGTCGTCTGGGAAGAAGCCTATCAATTGCAAGTGGGTCTATAAAGTGAAGTACAAGTTTGATGGGACGATAGAAAGATTCAAGGCTTGTCATGTGGTCCGTGGTGATCATTGGTGGAAGGAATGGACTTCAATGGAACTTTTGCTCCCATAGCCAAAATGTCTAGTGTGAGAACTTTCTTATTAGTTGCTGCTACGAAAGGGTGGGAGCCACATCAATTGGACTTCACAATGCTTTCTTGCATGGTGACTCAGAGGAAGACGTCTATATGCATTGGCCAGTTAGTTTTTCTTCTAGTTCTCCCATCAAAGTCTGCAAATTGTGCAAGTCTCTTTGTGGACTCTGTCAAGCATCTGGTCAGTGGTTTGTCAAGGTCTCTTCTATGCTCACAACATACGGGTTTGTGAGATCTTAAGCTGACTACTCTTTATTCACGTATTGCACGAGTTCAATGTTTTTTAGTCTTCTAGTGTGTATTGATGACATTATCCTTGGTGGAAATGATTCCTAAGCTTGTGCAGAATTTAAAGTCTATTTAAACAATTGTTTTCAGATCAAGGACCTTGGTCCAGTCAAGTACTTTCTTCGGATTGAGGTGATTCATGACCCACATGGGTCGTTTCTTTGTCAGCGTAAGTATGCTCTTGAAATCTTGGAACAAAGTGGTCTTTTGGGCAGCAAGCCAACATATTTTCCTCTAGAAGAGAACCATAAGCTTGCACTTGCTCAAGAAAAATTATTCGATGATCCTAGTTGATATGTATCTCTATAGGTTCTGCGATATCTAAAGGATACCCCAAGATATAGGATTCTGCTATGTGTTCAGATGGAGACCTAAAAGTTCATGCATTTTGTGATGCAGACTACGGTGCTTGTCCCCTAACATTTTATTTCTCAACATTGGAAAAGTAATTTGGGACAAAACCTAATGTCACACCAAGGCTGCTCTAAATTATAGCACATGAACCTCTAGAATTTCATAAACCTTATAGATTCTATGAAGGGTAGATTCAGATAATCCTCAAGAGTTTCCTAGAGAATGTGAGAGATGAGAGAAGAATCATATCAATATTGAACTTAATATGCAACTTGAAGCATAGGTGATTAATTAATGTGGATTTAAACAAATGATTGATTAAACTTATCCACTTAATTGTAAAACAACATGTGGATAGGATTAAGTTTTCAGTAACAATTATGTTAAAAAAACTCATTTATAAAAGAATATATAAATTTGTATAGGATTTAAATAGTGTGGCTATTGGAATAAGGTAAGCATACTTTTTGGGTAACCTTGATTCGGATTGTAAGCGGTCGAAAAGTCTTGGTATAAGAATGAGAACTAATGATATGTTTCCAGTTTCAATTCCTAACAAATGAGGAATTGGTCCAATCAGTGTCAGTTTTGGTTCGAAAAAAATATACCTGGCAAGGGTGCCCTGAACAATGCAACAAATTTTAGTAGAAAAATTGAGGAAAAATTGTTGGTGTTGTCTTTCCTTTTCTTTTTTTTTTCAATTTCTTTTTAAGAAAATTGAATGCTCGCTATGTAAAATAAGGGTTTTTGGATGCCAAGAGCCCCAAGTTTGGGAGCGTTCGATATCATTAATCCCAACTGGGGAATTGGATGCCGATGCTTCTAGCTTTGGCCCTTTTAACTTCCCTTGTACCGCCATCGAGTCCAACTCGTTGGTTTGATGACATGGCGCAGTCGAAAGTAGATGTGGACAGAAGATTGACTATAAATCAAATAATGAAGGTCTACCTTTGATAATATAAGTAGTTATTTCGATCCTTTTAAGCTACACTCGGGGTATTACGTATTTAAAATCTAGCACACACGTCAATGGTCTAATAATGATGTGACTACATGAATACATAGATCATCTAGAGTATGTGAGGTACGTGATGTGTGCTCACTAAAATAGTCATTATAGATCAATGTAATAGACAATTGTCACATATGATCAACTTCTCCATAGCTCAACAAAAGCTTTGTTGTGCTCACTAAAATACACATTCTGCTCACTAAAATGTATGTTCTGCTCACTAAAGTAAATGGTCTGCTCACCATGATATATGTTAAGCTCACTGAAAATGTTGTTCTGCTCACTAAGTATATATGTTTAGCTCACTGAATGTGACTTTGTGCTCACTGAAATCATGATAGTCTGATAGAATAGAAGGAACTTACCATCAAGAAGAGAATAGGGCCATCAAAGTTTGAAACCCTCTTTTTTCACAGATTCACACAATCTGTTAATGGTATACTGGCATCAATCAATTGTTGCTATATCTTCAACATTAGCAACATTCTTGGCAAAATCGGGTGTGCAATGTACATTCTTTATACTATTGAAAAAGCAAGAGACCATGTACAGCACAAAGTTTCTCTTAAAACTTTCCCTTGCATCAGTCTGGCTCAGTATGTATTGTGGCCTTTGGCTCAGCTTAGGGGTCCCATCTTGCAGATTCCAGTCTGTTCTCCATGCATCAAGGACTTTATCGTATTTGGCATCTTTTGGCTTTTTTTTTTCCCTATAAAACTCCTCAACCTTCTTTCCACCAATGAGGAGTGCCAATATGAGATGCACATCCATTGGTGCAATATAATCTCAATCTTTTTGTTAGGTGATATGTACAAGGTGACTGAGTATGGGTCAAAACTATCTACAAGCCATTTGCATAAACACCCCGACAATTCATTGACATGTAAATGGAGGAATCCTCCAAACCCGATATCTTGTATTGCTTATCTGTGTGCCTCATTGAAATTATCAATCATTGCAACAAACCCTGATAGCGACATTTTGATTTGAAAGATCTTTTTGGGTTTTGTATCTACCTTTGCAGGCTTTAGCACAGATTGTATAGACTTGGGATCTTGAACACGGATGGTAGCACTTGTGTGCTATTTCGGGATTTATGTTCTTTTTCATGTTTCAAAACTGGGAGCTGTCCATGCTTTACCGGAGTTTTTGGACTTTTCTGGATAACCTCCCTCTTCTTCTCAGCTTGTGCCTTAATAGACTTTTCTCACTTGCATTTACTTTGGTCTGAACTTTGTTGCTTGTTTTATCTTCTTGATTCTCTTCACCAACACTTCATCATCAAAGTCAGATTCATGATGATGGCCAAGGGGAGGCATTTTATAAGTGGTGTTCTCTACAGTGTCATCTATTTCTTCTAAAGGTTGTTCGTGAATATCAGTGATTGTTTTTTCTAAGCTTTCTTAGGCATTGTTTTTGGTAACATTAGAGGATTCTCTTCTCTGAATTCTTATTCCCCCCCTTTGGTCTTTTTTGTTGCCAATCTTCTCATGTGCATCATTTTTCTTTGGCCTCTTTTTCCTTTTTTCCAACACCACCTTTTATTTTTTCCCTACTATGGGAGTGTTTTGTTGAGGTGGTTCTCTTGTTTTTTTGTTGATCTTGTTCTCCCTCTCCCTGTTGAGTAGGCTGTGATTGTTCCATAACATGCAAACTTTGTTTTGTAGCACCACCATTTGTTGTTCCCCTATTGTGGGAGCTTGGACCTGTTCATCTTCTGAACTCATTGGACTTCTGCAAATGTTTCTATTCTTCCTAGCTTCTTGTTTTACCCTTCTCCTCTTTGCAGTAGTACTTGATGAGCTGGTTTTTCCTTCAGATGTTTTGTCCCTTGGTGTGGACGGGTTTTCTTGCTCCTTTTCAAGCTATGGATTGGGTTCTTGATTTGATGGAGCTTCCTTGCTTGCTTCTTCTGCATCTGTACAAGATGTATAACTCAAGTGTCATGTTCAGCTCACTAAAATAAACTGTTTGCTCACTAGAATTACATTTGAGCTCACTAAATATAGTTGTATGCTCACTATAAATGTAGTTCAGCTCACTAAATATAATTTTAGATGTATAATTTACCATGTGTTTAAAATATTAGATTAACTCACTAGATTTAGTAACTAGCACACCAAAAAGGTTTGCAATGCTTAACTATACATAGTTTAGCGCACTAAAATAGACTATCTGCTCATTAAAATTATAGTTCGGCTCATTAAATATGGTTGTCTGCTAACTACAATTGCAGTCCAGCTCACTAAATCTAGTTGTTTGCTCACTGCAAATGCAGTCCAGCTCACTAAAATATAATTGTAGATGTACATCTGCTTTGAATACAATTTCACCTCCTCACAACATATGCAATTCAAATCATTACATATAAACTTACATAATGTAGACACACCTTTGCCTGAATTATGAGTAATATCCTTTTGCATTCCTTGATTTGCTTCATTTGTTTTATTTTGATCCATTGGGCTTCAATAAAAAAGTAAAAGACAATTCTTAGTGCAGTGAACTATACTGTGTGTGTTTGGATATTTTTTAAGTGTAATTACTTGAAGTTCCCTGGATCAGAAGAGATGTCTTTGACAACTTGCATAATTATATCCTGAGGGCTTGTGCTTGACCCTTCTGTCTTTGATCTATCAAATAGTATTAGATATAATGTTAATATTAAAGTACATGTGATAGTATACTATAATAAAAGGTGCAGCTCACTAAAATGATATCGTGGCTCACTACAATATAAGATACAACACACTATATATGAGCATTAGTTTATGGAAAGAGACTAGGAGTTCTAGACTGCACACTAGAATATATGTTATCAAATTGTAGTCGTGGCTCACTAAATTCAACCCATAGCTCACTATAATATAATGTACAACTCACTACAATATGCATATGTTGACAGCGAATAGAATATAATTTATAACTCACTAAATTCTAGTGATGGCTCACTATATTCACGGCATAGATCATTAGAATATAAGGCACAACTCACTAAAGCATGCATATGTTGATAGCCAACATAATATAATTTACAGCTCACTACAATATAAGGTACAACTCACTATACAGCAAAATCAGAAGAGACAAGGTAAAATTGTCTTGTATGGTATTAATCAATATCAGATTAATTGGTTTCTTGTGAATGTGTTGACAGAATCAGGTATTATTGGTTACTGCTCACTGGTTATGTACGTTAGCTCACTAATATTCGGTTTAAGGTCTTCAACATACCTTTTGGAGCAGTGTTTGATTTATCAGTAGCAGATCTCTTTTTCGCTGCTGTTGAATGGTGAGTTTCCATTTGCAAATATTACAAAAGTGAGTTTATGAGTGCACGATTTCCTTAAAACCTAGAATGCCAAGCGAATTCATTGTTTTGTTTCGAACATGCAAATAATTTTCGTTTGTTGCTAAAACTTACATCGAAGTATTTGATTCAAGTTTTAGTGATGATTTTCCGAAGATTGGTAGATTCGGTGAGCAAATGCAGCACGATTTCGCCAAATCAAGCACGAATTTGAGCTGTTTTAGAGAGAGAAAGTCAGCGGAAGTTTTTGGGTTGTGTTTGAAGTGATGGTTATAAGGGCATTTTCATTTTGATTCTTTTTTTTTTGTGGCGATTTTTTTTTTGTGCTGTGAACGTGGCGCGCCAGATGGACATTTTGTGGGTCCGGTCATACGGGTGAACCATATACTAACTGGTATATATAAAGATAATTAAATTGCAAGAAAAGGACAAATAAAGAAAATCTTTAATTTTGACTGTTATCTTCTAATGCAATTGAATTTCATAAGAGGGGAAAATAAATCATTATTTTTGCCTTGTATTTTCAGTTGTACTTTCTCATCCCTAAGTGGAACACAGGGCAAAAAGAACTTTGTTGCTTTTACTTATCATATATTAATCACAGCAAAGGGAAAATTAGTGATGCTTTCCTTCCTTTTCTTTTCTTCTTTTTCTTCTTCTTATTTTTTCCCTTCACTTTTCTGCAATTCTAACAAACTATCAGGATTTTTTTTTAAAATAAAAAACTTGAATGTAATGACATAATCTTGTTTAATGATCAAAACTTACGATCATTTTTTTCGATTATTTAGCTGGGCATGACCCCTACAATAAATTTTTTTTGTTTAAAAAAAGACAATGCATCCACTACACAACTCAAAAAACATCTATTACTTTCTATAGACTGTAACTCACAAACAAATAAAATCATACATGTTCAAATGCAAACATCAACTAAAACAGCCACTTATTAACCAGATGATATCCTAAGAATGTAAATCTCTAGTCCGCCGTTTGGTTTTCAATTCTTTTCCGATGCTTCTTGTTATTTTTCTAATTGCAAAACTTACAATCATTAGACAGTGGGAAAGCAAAAGGTTATAGCCAAGGCCTTGAGCGTAGTAATTCAATTAGTATTAGACTCTACTAATTATCCTTTTTGTAGTATACATGTAATTGCAATTTTCTATATGCCAGTTATAGATTACAAAAATAAAAAAAGAAACATCATTTTTCCCAAATAACTCAAATTTGACCTAATCAAATCCCCAAATATGTTCTTGTCATGAATAGATATCACCTAAAACAGAACTAAATTACTGGCGTAACTTCTTTTTTAACATTTGATAATGCTAGACTATCCCAGATATTCTACATTGCAAAGTTTGATTAATAGAAATCGAGCTGATTTCATAAGTGGATTATCAACATTTTACTTTTTATGTATATAAAGATACGTAGAGGACGATGTAAATAAGACTTATACCAATAGTGTACATGTTATCAGTTGAGCTATTAACATGGTTATTTGCAATGCGAATGTGACATTATTTGCCAAGACTTTGATCCACACCCACTACTCCTTTTCACCTTCTTTGCCTCCCGGGGGTTTTCTACTTTATTCCTTTTTAGTTCTTGGCAAAGTCCTTCTCCATTGATGTTTTAATGAAGTCACGCATGCCAAAATTTCAAAGATTTGAGTCTAAAGGCAATCTTCTCCCCCTTTCTTAAGAAATTCTTACTTTCTCACGGAAAATTCTAACCTCCTCTATTGCACCTGCTTCAATAAAGGGTTATCATAAGATGTAGCTACTATTCGAAGGCCCCAATTTTTTTTTTCAAAATTTTATTCAATTATAAGATATCTACTAGTATTTTTGTTTATTTTCAATAAAGTTTCTCTTTGTTTTGTGAGAGCTAGATTGTTTTTTTTTTTAATCACCATTATTGTGAGTTAAATTGTTCTGACCTCTAGTGTGAGTTTAAGTCATAATCTTTGTGCAATTCATCATTGATTTGAAAATTTATAGAGTGGTTTCTTGCAGAGTATGATTTGCCTATTGTCATATTAGACTACTTTTTTTTTTAAATAAAGGAATTAGAGAGCAATGAAATTTCATGTGGTTCTACTATGAAGATCTTCCTTTCTTAAGTGCAATATGTCACGTCAATTAGATATCTACTTCATGAAATTATATTATATCTCACTAACATTTGGCAACGATGCGTTGGCATTGTAGAATGCAATTGATCGCAAGAATAATGTTATAAGTTTAGAGTCGATAGACAATATATCTACTAATAGATTTCTAGAGATAATGATTTATTTTGATGTTTTAAATCTATCAATGTTAAGAGATATTAATTGTAAATGTCATACGACCTTTCATTAATAAATTATTTCTTTTTCTTATTAAACAAAAGTCACTCATGCTTTTTAAGGGATGATTTTGCCATCTTTCAGGGGGGATCTGGCTCGCCACTATGTCAAACAAATAAAATTGTTGCATCGGAAGACTTTTCTACCAGGCCATATTCTTTGGACTTATGGTAAGTACTTATCATAGTCAATTAGCATATTTTAGCACAATTTAGCATGATTTGACATAATTCAGTACTATTAAGTACTTATTCAAAATATTTAGTTACAATTTCTTTAATGATTCAGTATCTTTCATTATGATTTAATATTTGCAACATAAGTCAACATATTTCAATAATAAACACTAAGAAGTACTTCTCATAAGTCGAAGAGAACATGCACTTAGTGGGATATGCCTACTCAATTTATTTGTTTTTTAAATTTTACAATTGATCTCAAGCTTTTGTTGAATTTCTGGTTCTATCAAAAGTGAGTTTCTTATATGATGACTAAGGACGTGTTCGGCAACAGCGTTTTGGGTAGCGTCTGGCGCTTTGATTAAGTCAATACACTCATCACGTAATTTTTAGTGTTCGGTAACGTAGTGTTTTGACTTGCATTTCAAGTATCGTTTAGCGTTTTAAGTAGTATTTTTGAAAAACTAATAGTATTGACATTTTACATTCAGAAGTAGCGTTTCATATTTTTTTTTACCAATTAGCGTTTCATATTTTTTTTTAACCAAAAATTATCCTTTGAAAATTTTATCTTTGAAAATTATCTACATCCTTTTATGTCAATTTACATTAATCAGCTAATCGAACAGCTAAATTTGCTGAACACATTTTATTCAACTGCTCTTCTAAATAGCTATCCGCTACCTAAACTGCCATCAGCTACTTGAACCGCTAATTTTACCGAACATGGCCTAAGCTTTGAGTTTAGATCTTCTATTTCCATCGCCCATTGTGATCCCATTTTTCATATTTCATCTTAATGGAGGATTTGAGAATTGGCCTCGTATAAGAGATAACTAAATGGTTAATTGTGGTCCCATTTTTTGCTATTTCGTCTTAATGGAAGATTTGAGACAATATTGCTATCATATAAGAAATAACTACGATCGTGTTCTTTTCTGCGACTGGGAGAATTTGACTTATAGTTGTTACATCTTCTCATATCTCCTTTTTTTTTTTAAAACATTAAACTTGTCATCTGTTTTTTTCCTCATATTTATAGAAATATGTATATATTTTTTTATATACCACCAATATTTAAAATGTTACAATTTTTTATGAATATAATATTTGTATAAACATAAAAAAAGCTTCGACATGAAGTATATATGCATTATAGAGAAAATAAGTTAACATGTTTTAAAATTATAATATCAAAAGTCGCATTTATGTGTGAGTTTCAAGGTAAATCATATATGAAAATAGTCAAATTACAAGTGGCAAAAATATTTTAGTTATTTCATTCATAAGTTCATCCCTGACAACTTGGTTACTATCATCCTACGGTTGAAGATTGGGTTGAATTTAATTCCAAAAATGTTTAATTTAAATAATTTTTTTCTTTTTAGGGTTCTATTGAATTTTGTTGAGAATTTTTTTCTAATTTGCTTATAGGGAGGTGAAACTAATGTTAATACCAAAAATCACCCCAAGTATAGACCATATTTGGTTCTACATGTTTGTCAGCTTGATTTTTATCTTTTTGTTATTTTATTGGCTTATTTAAGAGTTTATTTTCATTAATTAAGTTATTTCAATATTATATTTTGCCATCCAAAACGATAATCATAGAAAAATAAAAACCTTTTCTGTAATGTTAAAATATAATTTGATTAGTGGTGCTATAAAATTTATTTCATAGATATCAGTAATACACGTAATATACTAATTTTATGAAATAATTTTTTTTCACAATTCATACATTAAAGACCAATAAATATACATGCGTATCTAAAAATTTTACTGTACAACTTTTTAGTAATTCAACAAATCATTAAATCTATTCTTACAGATTCTTACAACTTACAACTACATCTTATTGTAGAAAAGAATATGACCTAAATAAATTCAGATAAATATACTAAATAAATTATCTATGTTAATCATTTGATGAAAGAAGATGGACCTCTTTCAATTATAATTTTCTTCTATATAGTTCTTGAAACCCTTTATTTATTATCATATTGATCCAATCTCTATCAAATGATTGTGACATTTTAACTGGCTAGGCATTGGGGTGTTATTAAATACGAGTCACGATGTACATATGCAAATCAAGCGTATGTAGATGTAGCTCCGTTGTGTTTATTATAAAGTCGTGAAGAGGATTAATAAATATACTATTTGATATCTAGAACTTCGGCCCCCAGAAATTTTTTATTTATTCTAAAAATTAGGGTTTCGCATAGTCCTTCCTCATTCTGCCTC
>NCQT01093699.1:19279-30029 GCA_002740465.1 Stenocereus thurberi | reverse complement strand
GAAGCTGCCAAATTACATGCAGCAGAGTCAGCTGCCAGCTGTCGGGAAGTCTCAACGCGTGAAAAGAAAACTTTGATGAAGGTTCAGTCGTGGGAGAAGCAGAAAAGCATGTTCCAGGAGGAGCTTGCAGCTGAGAGACGGAAGTTGTCACAGCTGCAGCAGAAACTCGAACAAGCTAAGGATCTGTACAGTCAACTTGAGGTATGTTCATGCTGAGATAGGGATTTCTATTTTTGCGTCCTTTTCCTTGCTTTCAAGGGGACTTAAGCTGTAGACATCAGTATTTGGTAGTTATTGGTTCAATCTTCTCAGTAGAAGAGTCTGAATGAAAGTGAATGTAATATGATGTGAAGTTGGAAGTTGATCTCTGTTAGATTTAAGAATGTGCTAACTAAACCATTTGATTTGATTTGATTTGATTTGTGTTACACAGTTGGTTAGTATGTCATCACAATTTGCCTTTTTTTCCCCTTTAAAGAAGTTAATGGAATTGAGAAGCTGAATGAAGCATCCTCCAAGAAAGATTAACAGGAGCAATTTCTTGAACTTGAGGCTTTAATTCTCCTTCCATATTAGTCATTGATTGAAAGATGACTCTAGCCTTGTTCTAGATGAGGCAAGGCAAGTGCAAGTTCAACAGTCATGGTCATTCTAACAGGGTTGTCCAGTTGACCATTAGTTTTGTCTCCAAGTGAGTTGTTATCTCTTGGAACCACAAGGACGTAATACTCTCAAATAATGTTTTGTGCCTTCTGTTTCAATATAATATGTGTTCTCTGCTCCAAAGCCTCCAATCACTCTGTACCCTTGGATTAATTCGCTCCAAGCAGTACCTATCTTGCCAATTAGGATGGGCGCATATGATAGTCTTGTTAACATTCCAGGCTCCTCCAAAGTGATGTACGGCGTCTCTTCCCTCAGCATTAGTCAATGATTATAGGATCCATCAAGTTAACCATTGGTCGATCAATAGTCTGACTGAGATTCCCTTTTTCTGGACCAAAAGGACAAATATCAGTCTCCCTATGCGTGTTGCTCTCAGCCTCATCTTGCAAAGCGAACTCTGGTAATCTATTATCCTTGTCGTATCCCATTTTTCATGAACCGTCCCCAGCATTCATCTACCCCTTTTAAATCCCATTAGAATTGAGCGACTTAGGAATGTTCACTATGGGATATGGATCCTTTCTTATTCTGTCCGAGGATTTGGGCATCCATTTTATTCAGTTATACCCCTTCTGGGTGATTCTGTGAGCCAAGGACCTCCTTCCCGTATTATCTCAATTCTACACGTCCGCTGTGCTATTATCCCACTTTGCATATCGCCTCATATTGATATCACACACCTAATATGAAAATGCATAATGTCTTACATTTATTGTAAGCTTATACATCATCTCCACTCTTGTGACCAATGCCTTGTGCCTTTTTTGTTGATAATATAATATTAGTTCTAATCCAGTAGTCCCTGCTGTCATGCATGGACCCATTCAGCACCAATTTTCTCTGTTCATCGCTGGAGCATCTTTGGACAATGTACAATTCATGGAGAGATCATTACCTGATTATTAAGGGGAAAGACAGCAGGACTCTGTGCCTTCAATCTCTGTAAGGACTAGTAAATGTAGATAGTGAAACCTATGCTTAGCCTAGTGAGGATTCGAAGACAAAAACATAGACACAGGGAATGCTGCATCCCCCCCACCCCCTAATCCACGTTCCGGGAACATGCAATCCAAACTAAATTGTGCAATAAATAGCAATTGACATTTGAGACTAAGTGATCCAGGAAGCATTCCTGGTAACTATGGACAAAAATGTCTCTTTTACTGGCTTTAAAACCTCTTCTTGAAAAGATACCAAACTTGGTCCATCATTCAAACAACTTCAAGCCAAAAAGAGCTATGACTTCTTTCTACTTCACCGATTACCTATTCTCGTAAGATCATGGAAATTTCAATTTCATATGTGATCTTCTGTGTAAATGTCGTAAGATCATGGAAATTCATTAACCACTACAGCTTGTACACAACATTTGGAAAGACTCCAATATGGCTGGAGATGAGGAAGAGAATCATAAATGAAACACACCTTTCACCGGGCATTATTCTAATTGAATCTCTCTCTTGATGGTGATAAAACTTGATCACAATTTCTAAATAGCATATGTGCATCATATATTAATGTGGAGATCCTGAAATCTTCAGATCTTGTGGTTGACTGTTGTTTTCCAAAGTTGTTTTCTTATATTTAAAACTTACTATTAGTAAGTTTTGCAAGAAATAAGTGGTCAAACCATCAAAATTGGTGTGGAGGCCATACAGATTCCATTATAGGACCACAACTTCTAAATAGCATGTTTGCATCATATAGTAATGTGGAGATTCTGAAATCTTCAGATGTGGTTGGCTGTAATTTTCCATAATTGTTTTCTAATATTTATAGCTTACTATTGGTAGCTTTCGCAAGAAATAAGTGATCAAACCATCAAAGTTGTTATGGAGGCCATACAAATTGCCTGATAGGAAAATATCTTGCGGCGAAGGAAGTATAGATTGCCTTGGGGACTCATCAATTATTTTTGAAGATGGAGTTGAAAGACTTGTTGATATTGAAAATTTAGGCTATATTTGATTGATTTTTCTGTACATAAAAATTACCTAGTGATTTTGGCCTGTAGCATAACTGCATAAACCCATCCATATGTTTAAATTTCCCCTTGTCACATTAAGTGCATGCTTTTATTTCCTATGCACAGCTTCGCCGCTTAAAAAGCATGGGCTACATAAGTGATCATCTGGGTTTAACTTTTGAGATTTTCATCATATTGCCTTTTCTTTTTAGCTTGACATGTGGGTGAAATGCTTTTCACTTATTTTAATCTAGGTTAAAATGAAGAAAGAAACCTTGATGATGTTTCCATTTTTCTTTTTCTTCCCATCTAGACATACTGATCCGCCCTTGGTTGCTTGCAGTCTGATCAGTTGTTTTGCTTTATCCCTTTCTATCTCCCGCCCTTTTTCTTCCCTGTCCTCTTTCACTTCTGTTGGGTATCCAATTCTTAGAAATCCCTTTAGTTTAGTTTCATTTGCGTGACAATTGATAACTTTCCTCCTCTGACCTTCTCCAGTAATCATGCCATGTCTGAATCTAAATTGGGTTTCACGAATATGTTCTAGATGCATTGATTTTTGAGAAGCATATAATAGTGTCCAACGGATCAGGAATATAGTAGTGTCCATGTGGGATGTGTTTAACCTTTCGTAGGATGCTAGCTTTGCATCCAACCTTTTGCTAATGAAATATATTTATTCTTTTCCTGATTTTAAAAAAAAAGGTAAAAGTGTCCAACAAATCGTTAATTTTGGGACCTAGCATCTGTTGTTTGACAATGGGCATAAAGAGGCTGAATCCATCACCTATTTTATCCTAAACGTTGCCATAAACTCATATTTGTTGCCTGCAATGTGTGATAGAAGCCCACTTCATTCTTTTTCTGCATCCTTCTCTGTCACATGACACAGGTGTAGTCTTATGCAATCTGTTATTCATTGCATCTCTACCCTCTTCGATGTTCAGATGCAAAGGTTCCTGCTGTCTAGTAGGAGAATTCCGGGGTTGTGATTTGCATTTTACTCAATTATTGGCATTCGTGATTGCTTAAAATGGTCTTAAGTGAAATGATATCTTGTTATTGTGACTACAAAATGCTTTTCCTTGGTTGTATTCTCATAATTCATGCTTTTTTCAATTGAACCAAACAGAGAAAATTTATGATGCTAGTGCATCCTTCTTAATTGATTGGTCAAGTTTGATCTATTCAGACATGCTGTCTGTGCTTCTAGATATTAATTAGGCTTTTGGATGCCAATGTGTCAACGTGACGTTCTAAACTGCATTTACCTTGTATCTCTTTCATCATATTTGTTGTTTCTGCGTATTTTGTTATTATTGTGGATTGCATTGCCCGACAATATTGGGAAAGATCAAGGCATATGGCTGAGATATACACATTGACTTGTACCTTTAGTTGGGCCACTTTCTTATTCACAAGCAGTGCTTTCTTTTAGATGTCTCTGGGGAAAAGGCATTGCTGATTTCTCTGCTTAATGTTGAACCATTTTTAGGTCGGAAAAGTCCTGCCGCTATTCCTCCGAGCATGGCTCCTGTGCTAGTGGATAGCCTTATTACCCCTACAAGTCGAGGGATCAATTCCAAGAGACCCATAAAAAAGTTTTTCCTATGAAGGTTTTTCTATTATTTTTGTCTTTTGGGTGGGGGGCGTTGATAGGTGAGGAGTTGGGAAAAAGTTCAAGGGAGCCACAGCTGAATTGATGTAGCCCTCATAACCATGGATTTATTTACCATGTGGGCCAGACATATCTGTGGTAAAGAGATCTCAAATCTATGCCCATGGTTCTTGGGCTTGCGCCATTGCTAGAGCTTGGTGGTGTTGTCTGGATTACATCTTATATTCTTCTGTAGTGGTGCTAACATCTGCATTCAAAAAAGGTGAAAATCATCTGTGTTATTCCTTTGTCTGCCTTCATATAGTTGAGAAATATTCACAGGGAGATTTAGTCCCTGTTTTATTAATGAGAACCTTATTTGTTTCCAAATTTGGTTGCAACTCTCTTTCTGAAAATTCTTTGTGGGTCTCTGGGTGACAGCTTTCCTAACCGTATGTTAATGTATACATTTGGACTTTCTCAAATCCTTCTGCAGCAGGATCCCAAATGGTGCCGTTGAACTAGTTGGAAACTTCATTCAATATACTAGCGGCAACTTAGTAGGTGTTCAGCTTTCATGGACAAAAAAATAAGTGGACTAAGGATTGATTCTTATTAAGGGAAAGAATAAGATTATCCGTACTGTCTTCTACTTTGCTTGCCTTTTGGAAAAAAGGTACTTCCTATGGAATTTTCTCTCTCTTATGCTTTCTGACACCAAAAAGTTGAAACTTTATAGGCTCGGTGGAGGCAGGAGGAGAAGGCAAAGGAAGAGCTACTAACTCAAGCAAACTCCATACGAAAAGAAAGAGAACATCTGGAGGCATCTACTAAGCTGAAGGAGGATACAATTAAATCGAAAGCAGAAGCAAATCTTCAGAAGTACAAAGAAGATATCGAGAAGCTTGAGAAAGAGATCTCTCAGTTGAGACTGAAGACCGACTCATCCAAGATAGCAGCTCTAAAGAGAGGAATTGATGGGAGCTATCCTAGTAGCAGGCTTACAGACTCTCAGAACCCTCCAGCTTCAAAAGAGTCTCGGAATTCCCTCTCCCAGGAGGCAATCGGCTTCGAGGAGTTCTCAGGAGCTGGGGGTGTGACGCGTGACAGGGAGTGCGTGATGTGCCTCTCTGAAGAGATGTCTGTCGTCTTCCTTCCCTGTGCCCATCAGGTGGTTTGTAAAATGTGCAATGAGCTCCATGAGAAGCAAGGCATGAATGATTGCCCTTCATGTCGGAGCCCCATCGAACGCCGCATCTGTGTACGTTATGCTCGTCCTTAAATTCAAAGTTTCGGGGATACATGGTTACACACATACAGGTCTCGGATTCTCTGAATAATGAACAGGGATGAACCTTGTGAAATAAATATATACTGCTGTGTTTTGAACCTCTGAGTTCAAAAGTTATAACAGAACTCCTTACAATATTATATTGTGAAATGAAAAGGTTGTTTTGATGGTTAATGGTTATGAGTGATGAGTGCATTTGGTGTCATTTGAAGTTGGGGCACAATTCATTGGAACTTTTTACTGTCTTTCAATTGTAGGGTCTCAGTGAAACTTTTTTGCAGTTTAATTAAATGGGTTGATCAACCTGCATTTTCCAGTGTGCACTTTGATGATTTTAGCGCAAAACATCTGTCAAAAGTTACATATTCTCAAAAGTCTCATTAGCCAAATATATTAAGATAGTGAGAGTACATGCTTCTAAAAGCATCTAAGAATTTGCCATTTTAGAGATGGAATGATGGTTTGTCGTTTGAGGCTGTCTTCTTGATGGGCCGGGGATTAAATGAAACTATCTGGCTGGTTCAACATATTTTATCAGCGGTTCAGCATAAAAGGCATTTGGGGGGAAAAAATGCAATACACAAATCTTAGGTTCATTGAGATTGATTCCTTTTTTTTTTTTTTTTTTGTGGAGAAAATGGTGATTGCTATTCATTCCATCCAAACTTTTCGCTTACAAGTTACTTTGGGTATACCAAAGGAAATAAGACAAAAACATAAATATTTATGTGATTCGAGTTCATGGAGGAAGTTACTACATGAGTTTCCGTGTATATTGGCAATCTTTATAATACTGAAATGAGCACCAAAATTGGACTCAATTCAATCCACGTTGAGAAATCGATCGAGCAAGAAGGAACATATATACATGGGCAGTTTGAATCCATAAGCCCGTAAAGTGAAGCAACAATCGACAATCAAGTACGAAGAACTCAAACTGAACAGTAAAGAAAAAGGTATCAGAATTAGGTGATAAATTAAAATGAGGTGATCTTTCATAATTAGACTATGTTCAATACATGTATTTGCAAAACATAGATTATAAAGATTTCCCACCAATTAAAATGGCATGAATACACAATGCCATCACTCACTCCCCCATAATGCAAAAGCAGATTCTACCCCTCGAAAGGTATCATCACAGCCCCATGTCATTCACTTTGCAGAAGATTCAAATTGTGATGGATCAGTTGCAGCATCAAAACCAGGTGGTACGAAGACAACATCATCCCAAGTTGAACACGAACCATCCTGCAAATTGATCCACAGAGGTTATTTAGAAAACCAGTGTGCATAAGTGGGCACAGAGATCCAAAATTTTTGTTATTAGAAGTCTGCTGAATATATTGCTATGAATCCAATCCTTCAGATAGTGCCAATTTCGGGTGGGGCGATGTTCAAGGTAATGGAATTGCAGGTTCGGGACTAGATCAGCCGGGATCAGCTTGAGCTCAAATCAAAATCGGGTTCACCCTACTTGGGTCTTGGATTGAGTTTGGTTCCAGCTCTTTTGGTTGAGTATTGACTAGCGCTAGCTTTTGCTATAGCCACCTGCTCCTTTAGAACTAACATATAAGTCGTTCAGATTTGGGAGGACTTCATGCAGGGTTTAGATAACTTAAGTTCAGTTAGAATCGACTTGCCCTGTTTCAAGAACACGCTAGGTCTCATTATGGTCTCTAGACACAGTTTAACTTTGCTATGTTTATTATCAGTATAATTCTTAAATCGCTCAAGGTGAGGTATGATACAAGAGGCAGCGGCCTGATATGGAGGATCCAGTGAAGCAAGCATTTGGGAAGACAAGATGCAAGAAGCCATGGGAGGACATGATAAAAACTTTTTCATACCTTCATTCCTTTTATAATGTCCTCAAGATCAGCCACCTATGAGATTGAAAAGAGAGAAAAAGTAATCAGAAGAATCACAATACAACCAATCTAGCACGAATGGTGAGGGCCTCGAACTACACATACCTGTATATTCCCTTGTCTGAAAGCAGGATTCAGCATTCGTTGCTGCCGAGAAGCTTTCAGTAGTGAATTTTCCAGATCTTCCTAGAAACACACAAAATCAAATGTTCAGCTTTAGAACATTGAAAATATAACTGAAAAAAGGACCAAATAATTCATGCCATTGAATCGCTTAAAGCAACGTTGCGTATTCCCAACCTTTCTAAAGAAAACTGGGCGATATCTCTGGTTCTGGCTTGTCAAAATCAGACTCCGAGACTGACCACAAAAGATAAAAGATTCTGAGAATTAGACAACTGATAAATGTTCAGCAACCATTAAAATCAAAGATCCCAAAGAGCTGGTAACACAACAGTTTATCATTCAAAATATCAATTCAAAAGACCCATAAATATAAAATGCCCCGTGAAATATATATCCCTTGACCCAGCTGTAAAAGGATAATCTGCTCCACTCAGGCTTGTCACACAGGAGCTACTGCAAACTAAGATATACAGAATATGCAATACAAAAGGGTAGGGGCCCTTAGCTACAAATTATTGGGAGGATTTAAGCGAGATCCAAGCATCAAAATCTAACAACAAAATCTCAGGTATTCAGTGCCATAAGCTCAAAACAATCAAACATTCAGGCAGGAAAGGACATGCTTTCAGATAATCTTCTGCTCGGCAAGATATGGCTTGTGCATCTACCAAGGTGTTGCTTATCAGAGTACAGGAAAAAATCAGATTTCAGTCCATCTTTTACTACATTTAGAAGCCAAATCATTTTGTGGATGACAAAGCAGACAGGCTAAATGATCCAGTTTTATTTCTCGACAGAGTCCTCCCTCTCAAAAGTAGTACACAAAAGTATAAATCTGACCAGTTTCCCCAACATTAGGAAGAAGATGCTTAGATTTTTTTGGGGGGGGGGTGTGAAGGGGGCGGACGAGGAAGGAAATTCATCACGTCGAAGGGGCCATCTCATATTCACAAAACAAACAGCTCCACATTCAGCGTGAGAGTAGTCTCCCTTAAACCTTCTCTAAGGAAGCAATATATGTAATTATATAAATTTTTCAGGACCAGGTCCAAGACTTTTTAGTATGGGATGCTGGGACATCTATCAACTATAATCTATAATTTACAATAATCAATAGTAACTAATATGCAGCAAGTCTAAACAGTTGCAAATATATTTATGCTAAGCAAGCAGAAAGACAGGGTGCGCAGCAAAATAAGAAATATGATGCCAACATAAAGGTGATACCAGCATCAGAATTTTCAAGCCACCTAGCCTTCAACTAGGAAGTTAAAAACATTATGTAAGAAATAACTAGGTGATAACCTGGAAAACTGGTACTCCCACAAACTCCTCTTCCGAAAGGCCAGCCCTTTTCTTCTCCTGCAACTCACAAACAAATTACAGCTGAGATTGGAGTGCAGAAACCATAGAATGCATAACTAATTGATCAATATACCAGTAATTGAGCCTGAGCCTACATTCAAACCCGAAACAATTTGCAGAATCACTTCACCAATGAGATTAGAATGTTAGCAATATGGGATAAGGATGCTAGCGACATGACCAGGCATGCCTAATTGCAGACCTAAGCTACCCAGCTGTGTCAAAAATAACATATCAAACTACTACTAGACTTACTTCCAGAGCATTCTTAATCTGTGCAGCCTCCGGTATTAATCGAAAAGCCACTCCATTCACCTTGAGCTGGAAAACCTGAAGTGACACATCCCAGACCCAGATTACTCACCAAACGCCGCAAAAACATGCATATACTCAATACACTCATATAAATTCACAAATTCCTAAAAAGAGGCCTCTAAATAAGTAACAGGGAAACCAGGACCCAACTTGTTCACAGCAACTGCACCCACTGTAATGGGTGGTCGATAAGGAAAGACCCCTTACCGCACCACTAATCAATCATAAACAAGCAACCCAATTCATCATAATCCATGACTAACCATTCTATCAATCTTAAACGAGCACCCAATTCTTCATAATCAATAACTAATCATTCTATCAATCTTAAACAAGCAACCCAATTCATCATGATCCATAACTAATCATTCTGTCAATCTTAAACAATCAACCCTTCATAATCCATGAATAATCATTCTATCAATTCAAAACACGTAACAGAAACCCACCTTGTTGAGAGGAACAGGAACAACTCTGGACCCACGTCGCATGGTGGGGTCCATCGAACTCATTTGTTCACGAAGGACATCAGCATCCTGCTCCTTAAAACAAAACAATCCAATTGACCTGCCAGTCTTTGACCCAGAAATCAACACAAAGTCTTCATCCGCGTTAGCCAAAGCATAAACAGGCACCCCAGCTAGTCGCTGCTCAATCTCTTCATTCGACATCGCAATGGCTTGAACCGTTTTAATCTGGGTTTCATTCAAATGAGGAATTCGGGCAAAAAGTGGAGATTTTGTTGAAGAAACAGCGAAGTTTGAGAGGTGGCCATTGAGGTGGTTTGTGATGTTTTGAAGCAGACCATTGCAGCTGTTCTGGAAGTTGACAAAAACTTGCTGCAAATGGAATTGGGGAGGTGGTGAAGATGATGATAATGGTGGCGATTTTCTGTTGGATTGTAAGAAATTCATCTTCAATCTTCAGTTCTTCTTCCCACCGAAAAACAAAAAAGGGGATAAAATGTGGGCAGTTAGAAAGGGGGCATAGGGCTTGAGAGGGTTTAAGGTTTTCGAGAAAGCTGTGTTTGTGTGCCTTGCTGGGTCGAATGTACTGGGCCAGGTCCTCTATTCTTCCATGGCGGCAAAATTTGGGATGTGACAATAGGGGGAAAAAAATCCCATATTATCTTTTTCTTAAGATGTTGTTTAGTTCACTCCAATTTTGACTGTGATTATAAACAAAAATACAACATATTTTGTATTTATATTACGTGAACAAAGAAAATTTATATTGAGAGAGTTTTATCTTTTTTTAAAAGTTAGTAGTCATTTAGTTCTTAACTAAAAAATCTAATATCCAAATAAGTCTAATTATATTTTAGAAAGTAGTGTAAATAGGCCCGTTTGATTATTTATTTTACCTATTTCATTATTTATTAATATTTATGTCAAAGCATTTCAATATCACCCTACTTATATAATTTTAAATGAGTTCAGTAAAATAGATTTATATATATTTGAGTCAACAAAAATTTGGACCATTGACAATCCCTCCCCTTCTAATAATATAATGGAGCTTANNNNATTTATAAAAATAATAATTTAATTATG
>NCQT01093667.1:0-14884 GCA_002740465.1 Stenocereus thurberi | reverse complement strand
ACATATACATATACATGTTGATGTGTCATTAAAAACCTTAAAAACCATATGCTTTTTAGTCAAATCACCGTTATGTGTATTTCCGGCCATGCCACATCATCCACCAATCGAGCTGGACTTGGTGGCAGTGCAAGGACAATATACAAGAGAAAAGTTAAGAACATTGATGTCCAGGAAAAAAAAAATTTTTTTGTCCATTGAGATTTGATGTAATTATTTACTGACCTCACGTTTTTGAAAAAATGTTTTTAGGTCTCCTTATTTTTGGTAAATGCTTTTTGAGGTATAACTCTTTGGGTTAAATGATTTTTAGGTGACAAATGTTTATTTTTATGATCCAGAACTTTCTGAAATTTTTGTTTTTGATGCAAGTGGGGTTCGAAATACAAACACTGAAAGTTTTAGGCTTTTTTGGAAAATTAAGCTTATATTAATATTTGAACTTCTTATAATGACTTTACTGGTACCAATTATCATGATCTACTACTTACGTCATAAATATATATTTTCTGTGACTAGAGACCCAGCACGCTTAGCAAAAATAATTAAAGTTTAATTATGGAGTTTTGACCATTACTTGAACTTAGTAAGTGTTGGACCCCTCGCGTTCCTCTAATTTCTAGTTTGCAAATATTACTAATCTCAACCAATCTCAACCCCACCATCCTCAGATCACGCACACCACAGATCCATTTCGCTTCCTAACTCGGACGTAGTCGCTAATCAAGTTTACATATTTAATTGGATAGTGAAACTTTAATTAAGAAATCATAATATTTAAGACATAAGGTTCGATTGAATAACGTTCCCTACTGGGAAACTTCTTTTATTAAAATCTTGAAAGTAAAAATATTACAACAGAATGATTTGAGGTTGGACTTACACAGTTAAGATCATAAGACATGCTTACTTATAGAGAAATGGAGATACTCGACTTTTCTTTTGCTCAAGTATGCTCAAATGACCGTTTTCCTTCTCAGCACTCAACCTCTTCTTTTACAGAGGAGATAGACTACATACGATGCCCTGATGGCTATAGTATATACATTGATATTTTCAGAGGACTACAACTACCCTCACATGGTTACAATAAACTATATTATTTTACTAACTTGACACTGGACAAACTGTCACAATAATGGTGCAGCAACTTTTCAGAGCTCTTAATGCTAACAAGACTAGTCCAGTCCACCATTATCTAGATAATCATCAAAATCTTGATCAAGTTGAAGATGCTCTGGATCCCATTTTCAAATGATTCATGTAGATATTTTTTTCCTTTTTCTGATAAGAATTTTCGAGCTCCAACATCCTATAGATAATCAAAGACATCTTCTGAAGTAGCTCTGTCTATCTTCATATCTTTGCCAAAATCATTATGATAAACAAAATTAGTGTTCCCACAGTGCATTAGTATTTTTCCTTGCTCAGTCAATGCCCACATTTGATAATAAATGTTATAAAAATCAATGGTTCTTGTTAAAGTAGGATCACTAACTACTTCTTGTCGTTCTAAAAATCGTTCTTGTCATTGATCATTAGGATCATCTAAATCAACTAATTGAACAAGATAATGAGCTTGTTTGACCTTTCTATTTTCATACTCAATTACAGCGAAATATACCTCGACATACACACTTCTATTGTATGGAAGTTTTGTTAGACCATCAGGAGATGTAAGCATCCTATGGATCCTTTTAAACATACATTGTTAAAACTTACTTAGTCTTAAGAACAATTGGTACTTTGGATCTAGGATTTTCATGAGGTAAGCTACCATTCCTTATACCCAAGGTTTCATGATGGGGTTATGTGGAGAGATTGAATTTGTTGGAAATTTAACACCACCAACTCCAGATCTATCCGGAAAGAAGATCGTAGTACTCTATGATTTCCAAAAATCATAAGAATAATCTTGATAATAGTCGATGCAGGTTGCATACTAGTCATTGAACCATTTTTCTTAAACATGGGAACCTTTTTTTTTTATAAATATCATAAGGACTCCTTAGGTAATTCATTTATAACTCTAAAGGCTAAATCTTTGAGCTATTAAGTAAGCCGAAGATAGCGTATCAAAATGTGATCTACGTTTTGGAAGGAATTCCAAAATATCCATAAGCATTATTCTAGAAGGAGAAACCTATTCTAATAGTAATGACATTTCATTTTTCCTCCTTTTCCAACAGGAGTTCTGCTTTGATGATTAGCATTGGCAAACTCATGAGTTAAACTATCTGCTAGAGAATTCGTTGGTCCTGTATATGTTCAACAGACAAAGAAAACTAGTTAAACCATAATTGTTAATGCAAGAGTCTCCCTTGTGCTTGCATATTTGATAAATTCTTTTTCACAAAACCAAGTAATCCTTTGCAATAAGTTTGAATAAGAAAATGTTTTGGGGTTAAAAAGATTAAGAACTTTCAATTCCCCTTATGGCTACAAGGATTTTTTTCAATTATAGGATAGTTGCATTTTACTTTATTAAAACTTCCAGTATAATATTTGTAGAGTTTTTCTTTTTGTTTGATTTTATGTACTGCTTTCCAGTGCTCAATTGTTAGCATCTATCTCAAGAATTAAATAATCTCCTTCATTAGAAAAATTAAGAATACAAAGATTTTTACACATTATTTTGAAGTTTTGAACAATCTTTTAATCACTAGGGGTTCATGTCCAACTTACTTCTTTCTTAAGTTTCTGCCGTAATAGTTTTTCTCAATTTAGCTAAATCTTTAATAAAATTTGAAGTATATGTAAGACATCCAAGAAATCTTTCTAATTACTTTCTATTTTCAATCTTTTCAGAAAAATTTTCTATTTTTTCTACAATATGCTTTTTTAGGACAATTTGTCCAGGTTTATTGTTGCACCTAAAAACTCGATTTCTTGTTCAGCATAAATGCACTTGTTCTTACCAATAATAATACCATGATCAATGCATCTTTAATATCTAGGACATCATCTTTGTGTTGCTCTATATTCTTGGAAAAGATAAGGATATGATCGATGTAAACCAGATAAGAGTGATTAAGATCTTTGAACATATTATCCATTCTTCTTTGAAATATTTAAGGTTCATTTTTAAGATCAAATGACATTACTATCCACTCATAATGTCCTTGAGAGGCACTAAAAGCAGTTAAAAGAATGCTTTCTTCATCCATCTTTGTTTGCCAATATCCTCTTTTGCGGTCCATGTTTAAGAATCAAAAGGCTCATTGAATTCTATTGAAAAGAATTGTTTTGTTAAAAATATAACATCCATCAAAGATAGTATTATCATTAAACTTTTTGTAATTAACTACCATTCTAGCTTTTCCTTTTTTTTGTCCTTTTTAGCATGATCTCTTACTATAAAAGTGGGACTAATATGAGGACTCTTACTATTTTTTATTAACCCTTTATCCAGAAGTTCCTTGATTTGCTTGTCAAATTACTAGATATCCTGGTGCGCATATACCATTTGTTTGACTTGGATAATAGTGTTAGGATTTAACAAAGTGATTTTTGCAAATATCTTATCTTTATTCAAGAGGATCATTAGAGAAGAGTTATTTGCATCATTACTCTTGTTGTTCAGCAATCTACTCTTTAATGAATAACTCAAGTAGTGAGATTGTTATTGCTACCTCACGTTGTGCGGGTATTATCTTCTTACTACGCTGGCTGTGTGCAAACTCAATTTTTTTTGATGAGTGTAAGCTTTATTTAATTTATCAATAGGAACTGATTGGCAATTTATTGTGTATTGTTTGGTTTATGGTATGTGTGCATAGAGAATATAACCTCTGAAAATTATTTTCAATAATCATATCATGGGAGGGTTGATTAGTTGCCTATGGAACTAGTATAATGCACTGGACTCCTCCTGTTTCTATGGATAACCCTTCTATGGCCTTTTTATGGCTTATAATGCCATTATCAGCTTTCCTTACTTGTAAAGGATTCTTGGCTTTTTTCCACATAAATTATGAAAATAATGATCTTTTTTTCAAAACAGACAGAACAACCACTATCGATGTAGGCACATACTTCATATTTAACGTACATTTAATGGGATATAGATGCTAGTAAGGCTTGTATTTATGACTTCGGAACATATTTTCATAGTCGTATTTTTTACTATCCTTATAGATTGGTTCACTAATTACTTTCTTATCTAGACTCCTACTTCAATCTACGATGTGTCTTGCTGGTTTAAAATTCATTCTACTCATTTCATTAGTTATACTAATTGTATCATCTTCTTTAAGCTCTTCTTTAGCTGTCGAAGATCCTTCTCCCATTCTGAGCTGGCATTCAGGCTTCTTAATAATTGTTGTTTTATGATAATTTTACCATTCTCCTCAATTTTTATTACATTTTTGTTATTGATTTTTGTGGGATTGGTAAAGTTAGTTATCCAAGACCTATCCATTTTTATCTCTTATGGATTGAGTTTTTCACTTTGAATTTTTTGCATTGGAGTAGGGCTCTTAAATTTTTCCGCCTCTATAACTCTATTATTGTTATCTTAGTATTCGAATCTATAGTACTATCTAATTCATAGGTTATTTTCTAAAATACCGTTAGTGGATATCCTCTTGTTTTCATGCCCATCCCAGCTGTTTTAATCTTAAGGGATAGGAAGCTTTTGGCAAATTCATCTTTTAGACTTACATAATATTTAGGTCCGCAATTGAATCCTACTAATACATTACATAGATTGGTCTCAATCCCTATGATAATTTGATTATTAAATTTTATATGCTTGATATCACATAGCAAAACATAAAGATAAATATCTTTGCCATAATATTGTAATTGAGTAATTGCACTTAGACCTTCCAACATGGATATACTCATACTTCCCATCTTTGTTATGCTTAAAGATATTTTCTCAATTAATGAGATCAACTTTTCCCACATCATACTCACAGTCTTTTATTTCTATATCTCCTTCCATCATTTCATACACGTACTTACTCTTTAATTGAAAGATTAATTTTTTATAGATCACGCCTTTCTGAGTTATGGGAAGGACTCAATCTCCTTTGACTTCTTCGTTATTATTGTCTACAATAAATTCTTCTCCTTGAAGACTACCCAGACTAATTGAACTACTTTTCATCATGTGGCCAGTTTCTTTATATTCATCCTTCAGTACAATTTCAACATTTCCCTTGTTGTTTTTAAAGGCTAGATCTAATACTTCGTCCTCACTAAGCTCAAAATAATCTAGGCTACTGAAGGTTTCTATAAGTTTGTTATTCTTCCTATTTTTACATTCATTTATATAATGACCCACTTCTCTGCATGTCTAACACTTACAGTTGTTTTTTTTGATAGGACAATAAGTGGCTTTTCTAAAACATTTTCATTTTTTAGGGTTTGATTTGTTATAATATTTTCTTTTATATTTCTCTTCCCTTTGCTGGTTAAAGCTCTATTTCTTATAAAATTTTCTTTTTCTTCTTTTCTCAGGTTCCTTTCCCCATTGATGAGCACTATCCCAATAGGCTAGAAATTATTTCTTTATTTTCTCTTGTTTTAGAGATTAAGACATTGATCATTGATCCATTTTCTTAAATAAGATATTCTTGTATCAAAGTATCAATGCCATTTGCCTTTTCATGCAATGTATTTTTCTTGATTATGGAATTGAGAGGATATTGTAATTTATCATAAAACATACCAAGATTAGTTTCATTATGCCCAATTCTGTAATAGTATTGACCAAAAGAGAAAGGTAACAAAATAAATTACGTAGAACATAAAAGCAATTCAATACAAACTTCAGGCTTTTCATAACTAGTGTATTATCATCCAAAGAAGGCAACAAAATATGTAGTTTATCATTAAAACAACCTTAAAAAGAGAGGGAAGCACAATGGACCTTTCCCTCTATGTCAAGCAAAAAAGGTGAAGGAACATGCAAGTGCCAAATGTCAAACATGGGGAAGCAACTAAAGCACATAATTTCCTCCTACATGCGGACCAACTAGTATTCGAAAATTATATTTTACACTGTGGAATACCTACTCCATGGTCAAAATATGTGCGTGTGTAACTCAAGACTTCAACTGATGAATTTGTTGACATACCTGTTGAATTCATATATTTTTTATGAATTTTAAAATTGTGAATGAGTTTTGTATACTTATATGTATTTCACCAAAAAAAAAAATAATTTGACTAAGATTTTAAATAATTTGATTAAGATTTTAATTACTTATTTTATTTTTTCAAGTTTACTAATACATTAGTGAAAATAATTAATATATACTAATGAATCATTATTTCATTAACAATGAATTTACAATATAATGCTAATAATTGTGCAACAATCATTTTATAAGATTAATTATACTTGTGATAGGTTGGGATAAATGATTAACTTTAATGAACATCCACTATTTGATATTAAGCAATACATCTTGATTGATGACTCATTCATCATCCATCCTTATGAATTTAATATAACTGTGATGAATTTGAAAATTTACACAAATATTTCATCAGTTAACATAAAGATAAATTAGATAATGATAAAAAAAAACGTTTATTTATCTCATATTATATAGAAATATAAATAGAGTACATCTAATATATACAAAGATTTAGCATAAATTGATGAAATTTTTCATTTGAAACATACATCAACACTTATGGATATTCGTCTTCCCTCTCCAGAGATATTTATCATTCTTATGTATAGATACATCAATTTTTTGGGGATTTCAATTGGATTTTGTTATTTATTGCTCCTCTTAATGGCCAAATTCAGCAATCATTTTGTCAAATTTATCAATTTTTTAGTGACTTGATTGTCTTATTCATTTCTGAAAGTTTGATAATTACTTCTTTTGTTAATAACAAAGGATTCATCAATGTATAAGATATAAGCATCATAGGTAAGTCTAGCAAAGTATATCTAATGACTTACAAAAATTCACCAATCACCACAAGTAGACTAAATTCATCACCTGAAAAGCCTGTACTCATCAATGATAATCATATTTGTCCAGATTCATGAGAAAGAATAAACATATATTCATCAGAATGTAAGATATAATCATGACTTGAAAAGCTTGTACTCATTAATGATAATCACATTTGTCCAGGTTCATGATAAAGAATAAACATATATTCATTAGAATGTAAGATAGAATCATTATGAATCATGTACATCGAATATTTCACACAAATTCATTACAAATAGATGAAATTCATCACTCAAAAAGATTGTATTCATCAATGATAAATACATTATTATTATTAGTAAATAGAAAATAATCAACATATATACTAAATTTACCAAAGAAAATGATATATTCAACCATAAATTGTTGAGAAACATATATTTTTTTAAAACAAAAATGTATTCATTGTTCATCACTGAAATTGATATGTTCATTTAAAAAAAAAAAAAAAACACATATTCAACATCAGATAGCCCAAATATATCAAAACAATATTAGTGTTCACCACTATATTTTCATCTTTTGGAAAACTAGTTCTCCATAGCCCCCTCCCCTTCCCCTCCCAAAGTACAGTAAAATAGCATGAATATTCATCACTACATCTCTAACCTTCCAGTCATTTCTCTATAATTGTTTTACAAATACATCAAAACAACACAAATATTCAGGCTTATTTTACAAATACATCAAAGGAGCACGAATATTCATCACAATGTCTTTAGCTTCCTAATTAGTTCTGTAGAGTTATTTTGCAATACTACATGCATATTGCAACAAAAGAAAACAAACGCAATGTACAAATTTGATTAACAATGCATTGTTAGCCCAAATATTCATCACAAGAAATCATATGATTGGACATATGAATTCGGGTAAACATAGACCATAGATACTCAATACATAATAAAATTTTAAAAATAAAATCAAAAGGAGGGAGAAATCAGCAACGAATTTTTTGTTATACTTAGAAATCATGATTCATGCTTATAATTTATGTTGTTGACAATGAAGGTGATGAGGATAATAACGCACTTATGAAACTGATGAAGTTAGCCATAAAAATCATGACTATTACATTAACCTTCAACAAAATCTACAAAAGAAGCAAATCAGCGATTGAATCTTTGATCAAACAAAGAAAATGAAGAAAATCTAATCTGTAGAGAGAGAGAGAAAGAGAGAGAGAGATAGAGAGAGGTGGTTGAAAAGAGAGAATCATGAATCTAAGAGTGATGAGAAATCAGTACAATCTAGGTTTATAAATTTGTTGGGAACATGACTTTTTTTTGGGGTTGCTCAGTTCTCTTTTCTTAAATTTTTTATTCATTCGAGTACGTGCTCCAAGAACTACTATATACTGATTGAACTAGTACCAAATATTGAATTCAATTCCTTAACAATATATAGTAATAATCTTGGGAATAAGAGGGCAATGCTTCAAAGGTCCTCAATAGTTCTTACGGGTTACAAATCACCTACATTTCATGGATATTTGTTTTATCCCATCCAAAAAAACCTGTGAAATTCAAAATACACGAATGATGGATGAGTACTTCAATGGATCATGTTGAACCTGCTGATGCTCCATCTGACCCGTAATCAATCCATCACACAGTTAGTCATTCACTTGTTTATTGCTAAATTAAATTTAATTTATTTTCATATTTATCCTTCATATCTTGACAATTTTTTAGATGATTATATACTTAGTTTCATAGTTATCATCAAAGTTAATCTAATAAGGGGCATGTTCTTTTCAATTTATACGAAGTACTTACTGGTATTTATTGCTGAAATATGCTAAAATTCGTTAAAAGTTGTTGAAACATACTTAAACACGCTTAAATATGCTTAAATATGCTTAAACATGCGAAATGCTTGAAGAAAATATCACTAGATATTCTCAGTAAGTACTTAACAATGTTGAATTATGCTGAATGATACTAAATTGAGCTGAAAGTTTATGAATTGTTCTAAAAGTTGTTGAATACTAATAATAAGTATTTATAATAAGTTAAAAAAAGCATGCCCTAAATATGATATTTCTTCATTTCTTATATTTAAATCTTTTTTTTCTCTTTACAATAAGCATAATTTATTTTTTCTAGTAAATTTTCTGTCATATATGAGTTTTAATCACTCGCATATAATTCGATCCACCCAGTTTTATCTAAAAGATGGGGGATGGATAGATTGGATTGAATTTTGTGGATGATGATTGGATCGAATGAAGTGAATGAAAGAGAGTGACGGATATGATAATGGCTCGCCCGACCCAAACTCGATCTATTGTCACCCCTAGTCTTGGTATAAATTCTCCCCCTTTTTGAGTTGAACCAAACACGACATTAAAAATTGAAGACCAATTTCATATCTCTTGGTTTTGTAGTTCATTCAAGTTTTCTAAATCAAATGGCCCTTTAATGGGCTTCTAGCATTTCAAAGTTCTAGAAAAGGCTATATAACTCTTTAAAATATTACATTTGGATCTCCATGCCTAACTTGAAAGGATCACAATGAACTGTTATTCTTCACATTGTTGAACAAATCATCAAACTCTCACCTAACTAGAGTTAGGAGATAAATATATGTAATATTATCTCTACCATTGGTAAGTGGAATATGTTAGTTTCTATCAAGTAGTAGGTCAATATAGAGTTGTTTTTAGAGGTTCTCCACATGTATGCAAAATTTATTCGAACTATTCTATGCTTCTAACATAATGGTTATCATGATCACTTTTGTAGTATCAACTTTTACATTGCAGGATCAAAAACTTTTGCAGTGACAATTTTTACATTCCAAGATCAAATTGTCCTTGTTCAAGAGAATTTATGAGTGACATAGAGGGCTTTTGTTGACCTAATTATTTTTGGAGTAATCATTTGTAGAACAAATTACATAAAGGCACCTTCAATTTTGTGTAAACTATTTTGACTTATTTGGTAACCAACAGAAAAAGGTCCCTCAAAGTTTAGGCAAAGTATTTTTTAGGTCCAATTCTACAATTTTAATTCATGTGAAATGGCCATAATTTTTCATATTTCCATATATTACCCCAATCCTTAGAAAGTTACTTTCGAAAGTTCTAGTTTTATGCATGTGATGTTATTTCCCTAAGTAGTACTTGAAGCCTCTCTTATCTAGTATTAGGGCCAAGTGACAAAAAATAATTAAGATAATTAAGATAAGTAGTAGTTAATTAGGCTAATTAATTGCATGCAATACTTGAGTCATTATCTACTTGTCCTGCCCTAAATTACTCAAATATTGTGCATACTTCAAAGGGATTTACTTTAGTAGCACCACAATTAAACTATATTAATAATTTAGAATTAAAAGCAAAATTAGCAAGAACTAAGTCTAAGTTAAGAAGGTAAAAATTGATTCTGTAATCCATCTTTCTTTAATTAACAAAGTTAGACATAGTAGAAAATTTGATTTAGCTATTAGTATTTCATTTCAGCATAAATATCCTGTCCAAAAATCTAAAAAATAAAAATTCATTTCATTTGCAAGATATAAAATTTGAAAAAGAAGTAGAAAACTCAACTGAAAAAATCATCAGAAAAGGAATAGAAAGAGGAAGAAAAAAAGGAAAAATTATAGGCAGTATAATCTAGAGGATTTATAAAACATGTTTGATAAAGAACAAAGTCCATAAGAATTAAACAAAATTATGGGCGCAATAATAGACAAACAAGAAGTGCTATCTGTTGATAAGGAAGATACTAATAATGTCTAGTTAGAAGAAGAAATATATCAATAGACAAACCTAATTAAATTGGAGGATCTGCATTACTTTAGAAGAACTTAGGAGAAAATTGGAGAAAAAAACACAAAAAATTGATGACTAAAAGTGAAATCAATAAAATTGGCTAAGAGCTCAACATTGACAAATTTGAATCCAAATTAGTTAATAATGTAATTCCGAAACCTAAAAAGTTTACTTAATCATCAAGAAGAAATACCCATTCTACGAGACCTAGATATGTTCTAGCGGAATGAACAACCAACTTTTCCTTTGGGTTGATCCCAATAAAAACCACATCATTTGAAGATACTAGCGTTACTCCAATTAGCCAAACTATTACATCTTAAATATTGATGGAGCTTGTAATAGAGAAGAAACGAGCATTGGAAGAGGGAATGAATAGTGTCTTAAACTTAAATACCACATGGACTGTTGAAAATTTTGTAAACTATATTAAACTGGCACTGTAGTGGAATGGTAAGACTCATTAGATGAGGAAGACAAAAATGTATTAAGAATGATGGAAACACTAGTTGTTATTTTCAAAAAAATATGTAAAGAAATCAAAACTAATTTTATCAAAGCCAAACTTAATTCTGAAGAAATAGCTAGAGAGTGAAAAAAAAGGATTAATAACATAGAGCTCTGGGACATGACATATCTTAAAAATTATATTGCTGAATTTAGTCAATATAGTTACAAAATCTGGTATTACGAAACGAACCATTATATGTTCTCTGACAAATTACCCTATCTGATAAAATCTATAATCAATGAAAAATACGTTGCATGGCATGAAAAGTAGACGTAATAGGTACCCTTGGCCCAAGAATCACTTATTTAAGAAAATAGGTTAATTATCAATGTCTTGATATCCAAAAACAAAAGAAAATAAAGAATCAATTTTGGTCCATTGGGATACTCTTCATCAATTGGGAAATAAACCTGAGAAAAGAGAAAAAAAATTCTATAAGAAAAAGAGGCTTAACAAGCAAAGGAGAGCAAAATACAAAAGAAAGTATTACAAGAAATCAAGCCCTAAAAGGTAAAGATTTTCTTAGAAAAGTTCCTTATTGTCCTGCAGAGAGAAACAGTTGTTACTGTTAGGCATGTGGAGAAGTAGGTCATTATGCAAACGAACGCAAAAATAGGAACAATAGAAGCCTATGAAATATTAGGTACTTTAGACTATTTGGAGCTTAGTGGGGAGAAGCACTAGAATAGGTCTTGAAAAACAATAAGGGATTTGTTAAGATGGCAATGGAAGATGAATATGAAGAAAGTGATATGAAGAAACTAGTCATATAATAGAAAGTAGCTCAATTAGTCTTGGTGACCTTCAAGGAGAAGAATTTAAAGTGAATAATGAGAATAAAGACATCAAGGGAGATTGGGTCCTTCCTATAATTCAGAAAGATATGATATATAAAAAAAAATCTATCTTTCAATTAAAGAGTAAATATGTATTCAAAATGATGCAAGGAACTTTAGAGATAAAAGATCGTGAATATAATGCAAATTACAATATTACAGTATCATGGCAAGTACATCTATATTTATGCTTTGCTTTGTGATATTAGACATACCAAATTTAATAATTCAATTATCATATGGATCAAGACCAATTTGTGTCATGGCTCACTAGGATTCAATTGCTGACCTAAATATTATGTAAGCATAAAAGACGAATTTGCTAAAAGTATTATTTGGAATGGATATAAAGAGAGGAGGTTGCCCACTAGGGATATTTTCAAAAATAATCTATAAAATAAATAACATTGTAGATTAAAGGACTAAGATAACAATGATAAATGCAAAAAAATTTGAAAGTCCTACTCCCACGCTAAAAATTCAAAGGATAAAATTCAATCTACAAGAGATAAAATTTGACAGGTCTTGGATATCGAGCTTCGCCAATTTCCATAAATCAATGAGAAAAATGTAATAAAAATTGATGAGAATGACAAAATCACAATTAAACCACAACTATTAAGAAGATAAGTACAAGATCATAATGGAGAGAAGGTTTCTCAATAGCTAAAAAAGTGCTTTCAAAAATATGAAACAATCAGTATGACTAGTGAAATGAGTAGAATAAATTTTAAACCCGCAAGACACATTGTAGATCGAAGTTTGACTTTAGATAGAAAAGTCATTGGGTGCAAAATGAGGACTATTATTGAGCTAATTTACGAGGATGAATTAGTAAAAAATATAACCATGAAAATATGTTATGAAGTCACTAATACTAATCCTAGCAGCATTTTATATCCCAATGAATGTAGTCTAGAAGGATATAATAGATATGAATTGTATGTTTACATTGATAGTCATGGTTCTGTTTATATTGAAAAGAAAAGATCTCTATTTCAAAAATTCATGTGAAAAAAAGCAAAGAATCATTTGCAAGTATGAATAGCTGATAATAGCATAATGAGCCACAACAAAGCTATAGAAGGAATATCCATAGAAATAGGAATCGAATGCATTATACTCTAGTTTTATGGGCTACTGATCAACCCTCCTATGATATGATTATTGAAAATAATTTTTAAAGGCTATATTCTCCACATACACAGACCATAAGCCAAATCATATTCGCAATTAATGGTCACTCACTTCCTATGGATAAATTAAATAAAACATACATTCAATAGAAGATTGAGTTAGCACACAACGAGTGTGATGAGAAGGTAATCCCTATACAATGTGAAGTAGCACTGATAATCTCACAACTAGAGTTATCCATTAAAGAACAAATTGTTGAACAAAAAGAGCTATTATGCAGAAAACGCTGCTTTGATAATCCTCCTAAATTTTGGGACAAAGATAAGACATTTGCAAAGATCGCTTTCTTAAATCCCAATACTATTATCCTAGTTAAACAAATGGTATATTCATATCAGGATATCCAAGAATTTGATAAGTAAATCAAAGAACTTTTGGATAAAAGACTAGTTAAAAATAGTAAAAGTCATCGCACCAGCTCAGCTTTCATGGTGCGAAATCATGCTAAAGAAAAAAAAAACAAGAAGCTAGAATGGTAATTAATACAAAAACTTTAATAATAATATTGTCTTTAATGGTTATTATAATCCTAACAAAATGGTTCTTTTCAATAGAATTCAAGGCGTCTCTTGATTCTAGAAAATGAACTATAAAGATGGATAATGGCAAATAAAAATTGATGAGGAAAGCATTCCTTTGACTGCTTTTAGTGCCCCTCAAAGAATAGTAATGCCATTGGGTCTTAAAAATGCATCTCAAATATTTCAAAGAAGAATAAATAACATCTTCAAATATCTTAACTACTATTGTCTAGTTTATATGGATGATATTCGTATCTTTTCTAAGACCATAGAACAACATAAAGATGACGTTCTAGCTATCACCCATTATCCTTGATAAGAACAAGTGTAATTACACTAAACAAAAAATATAGTTTTTTTGTCTATAAATAAAAGTTAGACAAATCATCTTATAAAAGCATATTTTAAAAAAATAGAAAATTTTCCTATGAAGATTGAAGATAGGAAGTAATTGGAAAGGTTTCATGGTCAAATTTTATTAAAGATTTAGTTAAATTGAGAAAACCTTTACAATAGAAGATCAAAAAAGAAGTAGGATATGGACTCTATCATGAAAGCCTGGGAATATGGGATGGTTATTTACCTCATAAAAATTCCTAATCCGAAGTATATATTTTTCTCAGGACTAATTAAGTTACAAAAGTGTATGTGTAAAAAGACCCATTGGATTCTCACATCTCCTAAGGTTTTCATATTGAGGTACATTGTGCATTGATTGAGTATAAAAACAGAAAGGCCAACCCAAGTCATTATCTTGTTCAATTAATTGGTCAAAATGGTCCTAATGACCAAGGACAAAAATAAATTTCAAAGCAACAAGAAGTAGTTAGTGATCCTGCTAGCAAGAACCATTAGTTTTTATAACATTTATCATCAAATGTGATCATTGATTGAATGAGGAAAAATACTAATGCATTGTGAGAGCACTGCTTTTGTTTGTTATAGTGATTGTAGCAAATATATGAAGATAAAAGAAGCTACTTTAGAAGATGTGTTTGATTAGCTCTTTGATGTTAGAATTGAAAACTTTCTATCGGAACAAGGGAAAAAAAATTTACGTGATCACTTTGAAAAAT